>OZ018334.1:85978512-86261012 GCA_963969495.1 Ceratothoa steindachneri
TTTGTGCTACTTATAATCAACATTATTGCAAAGATAAATGAGAGCCATATGGGCTTTAGAAGCAGTAAATTCTACATCCCAGTGCTGTTTTTATTTGCAGCTAATGGACTCATATTATCAAATAGTAGGAGAGAAATGGCACAGATGATAAACCAAGTTATGGAGGAATTTGCAGTGTGTGGCCTAAATATCAACAAACAGAAGAGCCAATGCATGATTATAAATAGGAAAGAACCCAAGCCAGAAAAGATCAATGATATAGAAGTGGTGCAAGAAATTAGATATCTAGGAATTATAATTGCAAGAAATAGAAAATATATGAAAAAACATAAAGAAAATAAAATTGAAAAGGGAAGGAAAATGTCAAACATGGCACTCTTTGTGATGGGGAGATAGTGAAACAAGATCCTAATAGGAAAAACATATTGGAAGAGTGTAGTGCTACCAAGCGTACTGACAGGAGGGGCAGTGGTGGAATGGAACAAAACCGAACTTGAAATACTACAAAAAATAGAAAATAAAGTGTGGAGACATATGCTGAGTGCTCCAAATTACACTGTAGTAGAGGCATTAAGAAGATAAATAGGAAGCGCCACAATGGAAGAAAGAGATATAAATATAAAATTAAACTATACAAAACATGTGATGAAAGGAAACAATGATTTACTAAAAGAAATATTGGAGGAAATCAAAGAAAATAATAAAGGAAATCAATGGTTAAGTACAGTAAGAGGATATAGGAAAGAACTTAACATAAGAACTATGGAAGAACTGAATCAGTTGAAATAAGAAAATATAAAGGAGAGAGAGTAAGGAGAAGAGAGATGGAGGCTAGGTATGGAGAGGAAATAAACACTGAGTACATATTTTATGAATAAGAAGTAAATCGAGGAGGAAAATATATATGCCAACTCATTTAAGTCCAAGCTAATGTTTAGATGCAGAACCAACTCACTGCAGCTAAATTGGAGGAAGAGGTTTACACGAGAGGAAGAAAAATGTGACCTCTGCAACCGAGGAGAGCAAGAGACATTACGACACTTCCTACTAGATTGTGAAGGACTAATAGACATACGCAGAAACTATACTATTATAGAAGACAATACATTGGAAAAAGTGCTTTTGTTCAACCCAGCAAGCGAAGAAGAAGTAGAAAAATATACATTATACGAGGGGCGGTCAATAAGTTTTGCGAATCGGTAGGGCAAAACAGAGGAAGGGAGATGGCTGTTTGTGGGGGTGTTAGGACAGGTTATGACAAGTCAGGACCTGCCGCTGCACGCTCCTGCCTCGTTTATTTAAGAAGCAGTAGCTTATCGCAGATCGTCAGTCACAAATTTTTCAAAAATGGAGAAGGTTGAGCACCGCGCAGTGATTAAAGTTTTGACCAAGATCCATGAACGCATGGTTGCAGTGTATACCGACACCGCCCCTTCCTATGCAACCATTGCTCGCTGGAATAGGGAGTTCCACCATGGTCGTGAGTCCCTTGAAGATGACCTCCATCCAGGACGCCCGTCAGACGTGACCAACGAGGACAATGTAGCCCGTGTGGAGAGAATGACCCTCGAAAATCGACGGGTGAAGGTCGAAGAAATCGATCGAATATCACTTGGAATATCACATGGAACTGTTATCAACATCATCCAGGACAATTTGGCCATGACCAAGGTCTCTGCCCATTGGGTCCCTATAAACCTCACGCCCCATGATCGACTTCATCGTCGTCAAAGTCCACAAGGCCAGAGTTGTACAAGCTGCCCTACGCTAGTGCGGATTCGAGGAGCTCAACCATCCCCCTACAGTCCAGATCTGGCCCCTAGCGACTACTTTTTATTCCGCCAGCTCAAGGCTGCACTGCGTGTATGCCAGTTTGGGCACGATGAAGATGTCCAGCCCGCCGTCCAGGAGTGGATTGAACAGCAGTCGGGAGATTTCTGGTTGTCGGGAATTCGAAGCCTCAGGGACAAGTGGCGCAAGTGCATTGAAGTCGAGGGTAGTTATATTGAAAAATAATAAAACACTTTTCCTCATATCTCGTTTCCTTATATCCGAATTGCAAAACCTATTGACCGCCCTTTGTATATGGAAGAACTATGGAAAACTAGAAAAAGAAGGGTCGAAATAGTCCATTGCGCTGCCGTTGCAAAGGTCTTAGCGCACCTTACATCTGTATTTAATGAAGGGCTTTTAAAGTAGGAATGTCACAAGTTTATTTAAAAAATATGGGGGTGCAACCCCTTGGAAATTAAAGGGGGGATATGGGGTCAAAGCCCCTTATTTCAAAATTACCTTAAAAATTATATTTATCTATATAATACAATATGATGCGATTGCAATAACCTGACAAAACCCCCCAAATACCCCACTTTTGGGGAATTTTCCCAATAAAAAAAGTCTCTAAATTTAAAATTACTTGTTTTTAAGTAGAAATATATATGAATTATCCAAAAGTCTAGGGCGGGCATTTTCCGAAATTTAACCCACTTAGAATTATACTACGTAGTATACAAACAACATCCATCAAACATTTCTATGCTGAAACTAAACTCCCTACATTTAAGCTACACCTTTCTATCATTGTGGCCATGCCGTAATTTACTTTACTTATTTCTCTATGTCTACATAACAACCTCGAGCAACCTTTCCAAACGACTTGTCTAGCCCAGTGATGATTACTAAGCTATATCGTCCATTTTAAACTCATATGACTGGGATCTTGAATTCAACCATTTGGATCACAATTAAATGGCAACTCACCTCAACACCATCTTGACTGATTTAGAGGAATGCTATGTTCCAGACAAACTTATCCGCAAACAGATCCCTCATTGGCATAAAAATGTCCCCAAACAGTTAGACAAGAATAAGTCCAAAAGCTGGACAGAATACATAAATCTCAGACGGTTATATGGCCGCAGATAACACGACACTTCAGAAACTTCCTTTTCCAGGTGGCTAATTTATCCTTGCGCTAGTCTGTTAATTTTCACCAATGTAACTACGAACAATACCTTACCTCTCAACTAAAAACAAAACCGAAGTTATTCCATGCATACATTAGAAGCAAGATAACAGCTCTACCCACTTTTGGAACTCTCAGAGTTAACGATCAGCTCTCAGACGACTCCTTGGTGATGTTAATCAATTTGTGGAATTATTCGCCCTAGTTTTTACCAATGAAGTCCTGCCTAACCCTTACCCGCACGAACAAAGCCCAGCTAATCTTTCTGATATTGACTTCTGTATTGAAGAACTCTGACACTGCTATGGGTCCAGACAACCTTCATCTACACTTTAAAGCAATGTGCCACATCTCTTCCCCGGCCATTTTATACGCTATCCAATAAATCTTTAGCTACTGGCAATGTAGCTGACATCTGTAAACACACTCATGTGACATCTATCTAAAAAAAAGGCCATGGCACTGACCCTATCAACTACCGACCTATTAGCTTGACTCCAGTCCCCTGCAAGTCTCTGGAGCGAATCATAACAAGATCACTCTACAAGTTTCTAGCGAACACTTACTTTTTGATGAAGCCCAGTTTGGATTCGGAGCTAAAAGATCTGTCTCTGACTAACTTCTTTTGACTTATAATCAAATTACCCTTTGGTATGATGCAGGGTTTAATGTTGACCTGATTCTTTTGGACTTTATCAAAGCGTTTGATAGAGTTCACTACGTAGTCTTGTTACATAAAATGCGCGCTATTGGTATTTCAGGTAATCTCTTACTCTGGATTAATAACTTCCTTACCAACAGAACGATGAGCTTGTCCATTAGCAGCATCAACAGCAGTGCGCTACCAATCACGAGTGGTGTCCCCCAGGGGTCCGTTCTTGTGCTCATACTATTCTTGCTCTTTGTAAATCATCTTGGCTCAAATATTACTTGTAATTATAAAATGTTCGCAGATGATCTTAAGCTCTTCATTCACCATTCTTCCAGCCTCTCACACCCGTCTTCCTTGAAGCTCCAACTCAACATTGATACTCTCACCAATGTTGCCTCCTCATGGGGTCTAAGCTTTGCTCCCAACAAATGTGTCCACCTTAGATTTAAACGAGGATTTAACCTTCCAGACAACGCTACATACCATATTGGAGACGTTCAACTGAATACAGTTACCTCCCACAAAGATATCTAAGTCCTAGTTGATACCAAACTGAGATTCCATTCTCATATCCATGAGACTGTAGCCACGGCTAATGCTATTGCAGTAAACTTGCTGAAGTCCACAGTGTGTCGATCGCCATCCTTTATGACTTCCTTACTCATTTCCGAAATCAGATCACTGATTGACTTTGCCTCCACTGTGTGGTGCACTGGCTTCCTTGGAAATATTGCCTTACCCGAGTTGATTCAACGCCGCCGGACAAAACAGGTGGATAACCACCCTCATCTCCCATATAAAGAATGCCTTTCCAGTCTAAATATATTTTCCATTCGAGGGAAATTGTTGATGACCGATCTAGATAATTGTTCAGTTTATGGCCCGATGATTTTGCAAGTGATTTTTAGGGCTATTATCATATTTTTCAGTGCTATAATTTTTTTCAGGGTCATTCTTCCATCAAGCCCCAAGATTTGTTCACAGTTACACCTGATCAAAGAATAAGAGGACATAAGTATAGAATTTATGTACCACACACCGCAACTGAGGCGAGGAGGGGATTTTTCTCCTGTCGAGTAATATCCTATTCGAATTCCCTGTCTGCTGATATTGTTGACACTCCCTCACTTGTTCAGTTTAAATCTAAATTGACTCATCACTTCCATAACACCCTATTTGACTGGCGTGTCATATCATACTGTGCTGCTTAATCCTTGGCACTCCATGCGTTGCTGATTGGTGGCCCTAACAGGTGAGTAAACTAGGTAATTGAGTGACACCTTGACATGAGAGGTATACAATTCCTTGCATCAGTCCTACACAACCCAAACAGCCCCTGTCACTATTTACACAACCACCCTCCTACTCAAGACAAGTAGCAAGCACACCACATTGATACTATACAAACATTCTTGACTTCATACCACAACCAACAAGCCTTTCACAGTACAAAAACATTCACATACACTTCACCAGACAAGCAATCAACAATCTTCGACACAACACAATACTTAACTCTCTCCTTCCACACCAAGTATAAGAGGCACAGAAACACAACTCTCTCAGTCAGATAGAGTGCACGTTACACAACTTCGCTTTAGTCATCACCAATCACTTAATATATACAAACATTGCACAGGAAACACCCAAACCGACCTTTGCCCCCCTCTGCCAAGCTAGCTCCCGCATCATCACACATCCCATTGAAGATTACATTAGCTTTGCAGCTCTCAGACAACACAATAACATTCACAATATCCTTCAGGTTTGGTTAAGTCCAGTAGATGGCGCTGGCCTACCAATATGGTGAGGGCTTCCGTGAATAACAAGGTCTGGGGAACTTGTTACGTACTTACTTCCTTGTTGTTAGGATACAAGGCTATGATATGTTGCTCACGCAGCAGATCACGCAGCACTACACGCAGCCCCCCTCATAGAATTTATCACATGAATATATGTATCACAATGATAATATCATACTGATTGCTTGTTGAGTGAGTGGCAAAGGAGTTTGATTCAACACCGAAAATTAGGCTTAATACTCAATGTCTTCCAAGTCATATGCTTCAGTAAATATTTAAGTGGTTTTGAATTTTTCCTTGAAAATCCCAAGATTCCCACTGTTTTTAACTTCTGGTAGTTTATTGTAAATCCTTACCTAGTTACTTACCTAGTTGGCTCCTTACAGACCCATTAGCAGATCTAGGAAGACTCGGCGGTGAGAAAGAGTAAGGGGGCACACAGCAGCACACATGCCAGCAAACAAAAGGTCAGTCATAAGCGATAGCGAATAACAAACTCTAAAACACCAAGTTCAAGATTGCTCCTAAGGCTCTTCTAATCTTTGCTGATCAGCACTCTGTCTCAATTCCAAAGTCGTGTCCAGGTGAAAACTTCTCAGAAGGTCCTTGATATATCTTGATTTTCGTAATGCTAGTGTTGATGACACATAACACAAAGCTTGTAGATAATTCTTTCTTTAATAGGTAACAAATGTAAATCAATAAGTGCAGGAGTTATACTTTCAAGTGGATGTATCCTCTTTATTAATTTAGCAGCTCTATTCATAATAAATTGTAGCTTAAATAAATAATTTGGTACGCCATAATAAAGTGAAGGTAATACTTCAGTTTAAGGGCGCTGTTTCTGGGATACAATTGGGGCCTTATGGGTCAGACGTTATTAGACGAAGCTCCTCATTTCGAAAGTAACTAAAAATGTGAATTTTTGGTGGAAATAGCCTAAGTGGGTGGCGATATCGTCTTTATTATTTCGATAAACGTGCAGAGCCGATCGCACGTTTACACGTTTATCAAAATAACAAAAACGATAACGCCACCAAAAATTAATATTTTTTTAGTTACTTTTGAAAATGGGGGGCTGTGGAGGGGCACGTCCAATTTAAAAAAAAACCCTTGTAATATTCCTAATTCGAAAGGTTAACATAAGCTTGGAATGCTGTTAGCCTTATCGACAAAATCTAAACTATCTCCACATTCACTATTATAATCGAGCCGCGCTTCTTTTCCACATATGTTGCAAATATTCGGGTTAAAAACGAGGTCACGATCTATATAAAAGTCTATTAAATTGACCGAAGAATTAACACAAGTCGTATTGAAGTCGAACAAACTGGGTTGTTAAGAATCGCGTTTTTTTTAACTGCTCAGTTTCAGGGTCGCCAATGTTTGAAATAAGGTGGAATTAAGGGTTGCCAGTGTGTGAAAATAATGGTTTAGTTTCGCAAAAATAGGTAAACGAAACATAAAAAATTTAATAATTAGTAATTATAAAAAATCAATGCATTACTAAATAATATAATTGAGTAGAAGTGCAGGCATTTACTAAATAATAAAGAAGAAAGGAAAACAAAATAACAAAACAAATACAATGCCGTGATTGGCCACATGCGAAGCTACCACCTGACGCCATAAAGCCTAGATTGTAGCCCAAAATTGTAGCCCAGAAACAGCATCCCCTATCGTGTGCCCCTAAATTGAAGTATTACCAAAGTAAATTGCAGTAATCTAACTTACTAATCACATGATTATGTACAAGAATTTTGTGGTCTTTTCATCCAATTATTTCTTTAAAAAAGGCAATATTCTTCAGATGGTATCCAGCAGTTTTGATCACTTGATGAATTTGGTCTTTGAATCATAGACTGCAATCTAGTGTAACTCCCAAGTCTTTAAATGCCTTTTCTACTTCCATGTTAATGCCATTGGTCTGTAGTCTTGCGATATCAAGTCTTGCAAGGTTGTTACTTCTTGCTACAATCAAACATTTAGTCTTAGGCTTTTCAGCGTTCCACTCCAGTTGCTTAGACTCCATCCATTACCCAATATCGGCCATCACACTGCTCAGCTTCTCTTCTGCATTTTCTACATTACTCAACGATAGATAAACCTGAGTATCATCAGCCCACATTTTAAAATCCACGCCATGTCTCTCAAGCAAATGTGAAAGAAACCAATACTATAGATGCAGAATAAGATTGGATCCAACACACTTCTTTGGGGGACCCCCCTCTCTAAATGTTTTGTAGTGGAGAATGATCTATGAATCTGTACAGAGTATGTTTTAAGTTCAAGGTAACTTTTCAGATATTCCAGTGCATTTCCTTCCATACCAGTGTTCTTATAGTCATCAAGTAATGAGTTGTGTACAACTGTGTCAGATGCAATACTGGGGCCTAACAGAATCACCCTTCCCCCCACACACATTTTCCTTCATCATGTAATGTTAGCAGTTTATTTACCACAAAACACAGGACCATCTCATTCGAATAGAGCAGGCTGTAAGCCGACTGACTGTCAGGAAGAACTTGCACAATCTCCAGATGTTTAAGTAACTGTTCAAGAATTACATTTTCTAATATCTTGGAGAGAAATGTGAAATTTTTCAAACTGGATGAAAAGAACTTAAGTTCTGTGTATTAAGTTTACCTTTGACTATGGACTTCACTATTGCCATTTTTTCACTCTCAGGAAAAACATTGTCTTCAATGCTTAGATTCACAATATCCAGGATTAACTGTAGAAATTCATTGACATTGTACCCTTCAATAATATCTAACATAGGTATAGAGTTATTATATCAGCATGTTTGCTTTACTCTATATACAACTGACTTAACCACAGTCATGTCTACTTTCTTAAAACATAATAATTTTGTCTGTGGAGGTAAAAATGCCGTGCATTCTCTTGAAGATCACTTACCCTTATATTTCTAACTACAGTTCTGATCTTATTACCAAAAGGGTATAATAACATGTTGGCAAGCTTTGTATCTGTAAACCCTTCTGGCAACATAGTTTACTTTCTGTAAGGTTATTAAGCACCTTAAATAGTTTATTAATGATAGAGCCAGTTTCAACAGTTTTTTTCTTGGTAATATCGCATTTCCTGTGGAGCCGTGCTGTAGGAGTGAAAGGGGTAGGAACAAGGCGGTTGTGCGTAGGAATACGGAATGTTTATGTGTGTATATAGGTTTGGTAGGCGGGTGGTTAGAGGTGAGTTCAGTTCGTGGGTGGTGCCGGCGATGCACGGTTCTTTTACTACGTATTTGTGTTACCGGTGTCGGTTTCGTTGCTGCTCTCTGCTGTGTTGCTTGTGGTGTTTGTAGTTGTTGTTTTTGTCTTTGTTCCATTTACTTGTTGTTTTTTTGTTCGACGTGTGATTGTGTAGACTATTTTACCCATGTTTCTCGAGGACACTGCATTGTTTGTGTACACTGAATTGGATAAGGGTCAAAAGAAGACTGCACAGAGTATCAAGGATGCACTTTTGAATGCATTTTTCGTGAACCCATTATGAGCATATGAGCAGTTTGTCAAGCGGTTTTGGAGAGAAGAGCCAGTGGACGTATACTTTGCGGAATTTCAGAAATTAGCACTGCTGGTCGGTATTAGCTTAGACAAGCTTCTCCTACGATCGTGTGTGACTGGGTTGCCATCGGTGGTGTTAAGAGAGCTTCTAGTGACGTTAAGCATAGAAGATATGAAGTTGTTGGCCGTAGTTAAGATGGCCAGAGCATTGATGTCGGAGCTAATGGAGTAGCCCTGTGCCACCGTGGCCACAAAACTAGTTTCTAGCAGTACCAAGCGGGTTGCATTGGACAGGTCGAAAGGTACCCGAGAGGAGCTTAAGTGTTTTGGGTGCGGTGGACCCAACTATGTTAGTAATTGCCCAAGAAAGAGACGGCAGGGAGAGAAGAGAAATGTTGGAAGTGTCGAGGGTGTTGGGCACATGTCAAGGGTTTGTTCCAGTAACCAGGGAACCTGCTGGAAAGAGTTTCTCCACCTGAAGTAGGGGCTTAGAAGGGAAGGAGCGAGAGCGACGGAGGACTAGTCGGGCAACGTAGTTCTGGACTAAACGGAGCTGAAGGGGACATAGAGAGGAAGATGGTAGATTTACATGAAGAAAGTTACAGTAATCAAGGCGGGAGGTAATGAAGGCGTGGACAGCAGTCTCAAGACTTTGGCGATCGAAGTGAGAGCGAATGCGGGAGAATTTACGGAGGAAACAAAGGGAAGATTTACTAATATTGTGTATGTGGAGCTTGAAGGAGAGATGCTCATCGAACACAACGCCCAGATTTCCAAAAGAGTTAGAGAAAGCGAAAGAGTTTCCACCCAGATGGAGGGAGGGAAGAAGGATTTAACTTTGTATGCTAGAGCGGGGATAACAACTAGAAGAACTTTAGTTTTGGAGTGGTTAACTTTGAGGAAGTTAGCCGGTAGCCAGTCCGAGATAGAAGAATAGGCAGATAGGAGGTCACAGATTGAGTAGGCAATGGTCAAGGGGGAAGAGGAAATAATGATTTGAGTGTCATCAGCATATAGGTGGAAGGATATATCGAGATTACGTAGGAGGGAGCTAAGAAGGAATAAGTAGATACGAAAGAGGAGAGGGCCGAGGACAGAGCCTTGAGGGACACCAAAGCGAATGGGAGTGGAATCAGATGAGATATCGTTAATTACTACAGATTGGGTGCGAGACGAAAGGTGAGATCGGAACCAATCGAGAGCATCGCCAGAAATGCCCAGGAAAGAGTGGAGGTGATCAAGCAAGACGGAATGGTCAATAGTATCAAAGGCAGAGGAGAGGTCAAGTAGAATAAGGATGGAGGTACAACCCCGGACAGCAGCTCTACGTAAGAAATCAGTAACATTGAGAAGAGCGGTTACGGTAGAGTGCCCAACTTTGAAACATGATTGGTAGATCTCATCAATATTACAGGCAACGATGTAGGAATTTATCCGCGAAACAACTACTCTCTCAAGGACCTTAGAAGGAAGGGAAGTTGCGTGATCGGGCAATAGCTAGCTGGGTCGGAAGGGTTAAGCTTCGGCTTTTTAAGGATCGGGCGGATTTGGGCACAATTGAAGGAAGAAGAGACAACACCAGTGGCAAGGGAGGTATTGAACAGGTGGGGGAGCATTGGGAGTATGACGGGCAATATTTTAATTAATAGCTTGGGGGGAAAGAGTCACAAGGGGAGACAGATTTTTTGAGCGCGAGAGTAAGTCAGACAACTCAGAGGCGATCACGGCAGGAAATACGTTGAGCGGCCGGGGGGGGGGAAATCAGGGAGAATGTGAGAGGCCTGATCAGGCAATCGCGGGAGGGAGGCACGAAGGTTGATGACCTTATCAGCGAAGAATTTCGAGAGGATAGTGGGGCTGATGGGGGTGGTGACTTGGTGTGAGGAGGTAAGAGAAGAGAGCAGTCGGAAAACGGCACGGGGGTCATTCTTATTGTCGGCTAGCAATTTACGCGAATGGGCTTCACGAGCAGATTTCAGTTTAGCCAAGTAGAGAGATGTCGCAAGACGGTAAGTGAGCGAAAGAGCAGTTGTATCTTGGCCACGGGAGTGAGCTTTACGAAGAGCTCTTTCATGGGCACATAAAGACTGTCTCGAGCGTAGGAGTTCCAGCGAGTACCATGGGGCGCGGTGACGACGAGAGGACGGAGGAGTAATAATGAAGGGGGGGGGGGGCATTAAGGCAAGTTAGGAGAGATTGATCCAAGAATGAGAGGATTTGGTCAGGGGAGGGGAGAGCGTCGGGAGGAGGAGGTAAATTAGAGGCAACATCATTAAGGAGGGATGGGATGTCAATGGAGGCTAGCCATCGATAAGGTTTTGGGATGAGAGGAGGCCGAGAGGGCAAAGAAGTGGGGGTTGAGACGTTGAAGTTAATAAGGTAATGGTCCGTAATAGCATTAGACAGGATAGTAGTGGTTAAGTTGGAAATTTGACAGTCGAAAATTACAAAGTCTAAAATGTTACCATGGCAGTGTGTTGGGGAAGAAACGTGTTGAGTAAGGGAGAAGAGGTCAAGGATCTCAAGAAATGCAAAGTAGACTAGGGTTAGTGAGAGGGAGGTTGAAGTCCCCCATGATGAGAAGATGACCCGATGGGGAGAGACTAGCGACATGGTTACTAAATTCGTCAAGAAAAAAATTAAGGGAGGAGCTGGGGGTGGGGGGCGGTAGAGCACAATAGTTTTTAGAGAGGGAACAGAATTAGAGAGAGAGGTAAGGGCCTCAAAAGAAAGAAGAGGGGGGGGGGGGCGATGGAAGGGTATTCAGAAACGGAGAGGCACTGTGAATGAGAGCAACCCCTCCGCTACGATTGTTTCAGGGGTTATGGGAGTAGACGTAGCCATCAGAGGTCACTAGTGAAAAGCAGCTATCACTCTGATCAAGCCACGTTTCACTGAGACTAAGGAGGGAGATACGCGAATTAGTCAGGAGGACGTGAATGAACTCCACTTTATTAGCGACGCTTCTAACATTCAGTAGAGACGCATTATAAACTGAGAGTGGGGATGTTGAAGGGGAGAGTTAGGGAGACGGGGGGGAAAGGGGGAGGTCGGGGTAGACGGTTCAATGAAAATTAACTTTTTTAAGATCGTAGATAAACGTAATCCTCTTTTTATAGGACGAGATTGATTTCGAGCGATTCCTAGTGCTTTAATTCTAGAGCCAACCGAGGGAGATACCTTAAACCCTCTATTAAGGGAAAGAAGTGTGGCTTTGTCCATCATTGAGGGAGGAGAAATATAAGTAGGATAAAATGGATAAAAATCTGATGTGGAGACAATAACAAAATAAAATTAAGGAAGCAACAGCGAAAATAAAAATAAGCGGGGAAGAATATGATATGAAGAAAAAGCAACAAATTCAATAAACACATCTACTAACAAAAACAAAACAAAACAAAACAATAACATATACTGAGAATGGCGAAGTACAAAGCACGTGTCAAGGCAACAATAAAGGCAGAATAATCCAGAAGAATTTGGTGCCGAGGAAAAGAGCAGGAGAAATTAGGGGAGGGGGAAAATGAAACAAGAGACCGCGTGGGACCGCGAGGCTGAGAGAAAAAAAGGTAGAGGAGAACGGAGAGGAGTCAATAATAGGGATAAAGAAGTAAAATGAGCACGGAAGAAAATAATACACGGGGCAAAAGAAAAATACGAAGTAATAATACTCACAAACGCGTAGCTCGCCGCAGATGATAAGCAGGCACTAATCATTTAGGAACTAATACACACATACAAGACTATGCAGTACCAAAAAGGGCTAACAACTGAACAGCGAGAGAAGGAACAAGAAACACCGAAGCGAAGTGTAAAGTCGGCTATACAACGAAAACGGAGAGCAGAAAGAGTAAACGATGCGCGCATCGATCCGCTTTCCATGTATAGCAATGCCCTCTGGGCATTCCTATAATAAAAACCTCCTGGGAAACTTAAATATATATATACATCAATTATTATGTAAAATTCATATCATGCAATTATTTTACTTAACTTTGTCAATTTAATCGTTCAATTATTTTACTTAACTTTTGTAAATTAAATCATATTTTATGTACAACTTAATAATTAATTAATTCATTTATTTTACTTGTCAATTCATTTAACGTACTACTGTTTCAAACAAAATATCTTAAAATTTCACACGCAAACAAACAAACACACGCTCTTTCAGCTCGACCTTCTGGAACAATATTCTTTCCCATTCGACTCTCACCATTCTCCGTATAAAGGTCGGTAATCATTCCTTCTACAATTAGCCATTTACCTCAAAACAAATCATACTTAGTTTAGTTCCATATCCCCTCGCAATTCTCTGCAAACAACCATACAAGAGTAGGTCCTAATTATATTTACTTCTCATATTGCAGCCCCTAATTCACAATTCATCATAGTCACCATATTATTCCACCATATTATTTCATATTTATTTCACGTACTTCATTTCTCTTCACATCTCTTTACTGTAAATCATATTTTACAATATCTTACATTGTATACCTAATCTAACTTATCTCATTGTGCATTCGTTGATTCTATGAATATATTTATATTTGTTTAATTGTTTTTCTTAAAACCCAGTTCATTATTTCAAAATAAATTTCGCTTTCGTCTTAGGCCCGAAATTAGCAGGCGAAAACTTCGATCAAACAAATTTATGGTTATGGTTTTCAAAACGCTATTTACGCTGATTTATTAACAGAAAAATGAATCCCATGAATAACCATATACTATACATGAGAGCTGATAGATAAAGGGCTGTTGCCTATCATGGCAGTGAGGCAGGACAATAGGCATGTAGGCTGAATAGGCATGTAGAGTCACCCTGGGTCCGATACTGCCGTTTGCAGCGAGACCGTGCGCAGGTGGATGCAGCTTTCACAGCGCCTACGGTTAGTGGACCTTAAATCGGCATATTTGCAAATCAAAGTGGACCGTAGTCTGCGGCCTTATCGGCAGGTAAGGTACAATGGGGCTCTGAACTATCTGACTCGGATTGGCTTTGGTTTAAACTGTGCTCTCAAGATAATGACGAAGATTCTTAACCTGCTGTTAGAGCAAGATGAGCGAGTGCGGAGGGGGACTGACGATTATATAGATGATGTGATTGTGAATGAGGAGATAGTAACAGCAGAGGAGGTGGTCGAACATATTGCACATTACGGGCTTGTTACTAAAGAACCTGCTAGTTTGAAGGATGGTCGGGTGCTTGGCTTGGATCTGCAGAGAAACCGAAACGGAGAGCTAGTTTTTAGTTGAGGTAATGTGTTGCCAGGCCAGGGTGATGTTGGGGGCTATCTAGACGTGCGCTCTTCTGTGTGTGTGTGTGCAGATTGTGGGCTACTACCCTGTGTGTGTGGTTAAGGGTTGCCTGCAGCTAGATAAAGAGGGTAAATGAGGGAAAGAGATGGGATGCTGATGTGGGAGACCAAGCTACGGGTTTGATCAGAGATCTGTTCGCTCGGATAAACTCGGAGGATCCAGCGATAGGGCTGTTTCATGTAGTGCCTTGCTGGCGGGGGCACATTTGGTGATACCAGCAGTCTTATTTTGGGGGTTACGCTGGAAATTGGGGGCAGATTGTGGAGGAGGCTGCTTGGTTACGCAAAAGTGATGATTTTGCTCATATCAACACTGCTGAGTTAGATGCATTGGTCAAGGTGCTGAACCTAGCTTTCAAGTCTGATTTGAGAAATTTTGAAATCATGACGGATTCAATTACTGTCCTCTGGGGGTTGAAGAGTGCACTCCATGATGAGGGTTGATTGAAGGAAACCGATATGTTAGAGATGTTGGTCAGACGCAGGTTATCTATTCTGCGAGACATGATGCTGGAGATGGAAGTCAACTTGTATGTAACCTTTTTTCCCTCAGAGACAAACAAGGCAGATATCCTTACCAGAGTACCTAAGGTTTGGCTGGGGAAGCAATAGTTGCAGTAGCACTTGATGTTGACATTGAAGGTTTACACTCACCACACCATTTTGGCGTAGGGCGAACTTTGTAATTAGCAAGGCTTTCAATCCCACGATAGAGAAAAGGTGGGTGGAGTGTGTGTGAGAGCGTATAGGCAATGCAAAGTTATAGATCCTACACCAGTGAGACATGTATCTAGGGAGTTAGGAGTTAATGGCTCATGGAGCAGGCTAGCACTGGGTGTGACACATTACCAGGTCAAAGCATTTTTTACTGTGGTGGACAGTTGATCGAATAGGTTTGCAATATATCGGGAGGTACGGTCTGAAGATGCTGGAGCAATCTGCCAACAGTTGGAGCAGATATTCCGGGAAAGAGGACCTTTTGGTGAGGTTTAGCCCACAATAGCAGGGTCTTTAGATTGGCGAGCTTGTTGATGTCTATAAGAAGTGGAATGTAGCACAGAGGTTTCGAGCAGCCTACCGGCCATCGGGAAATGGGATTGCTGAGCGGATGCTTGGCACCATAAAGAGCATGGTTACAAGGTCAGGGAAGAGTCCGCGGCACATGCTGTTTTGGTATAACGTGGCCACGAAAGAGGGTGTCAATGGAGAAACTGGGCCTGCTTCTATGCTTTTCAGATATCATTGGACACACGCAGCATGCATTCGGGAGGTGCAGCGATATCAGTTTCAGACTGAATTCACAGTGGGAGACACGGTGGTGGTAAAGTCGGTTGGTGGCTGGTTTACTTATCTGTGGACACATGGTGTGGTGACGGATGTGACGTCAGAAAACACAGTAGGAGTTGATGGAGTTCTGTGTCATGTACTTGATATCCGACGATTTTTTCTCGAAGAAGCATCATTTGATGGGGAGGATGGCATCATTGACGAGGATAATGGCTCTGATGATGCAGGGCGTGTGGCTGAGAGAGAACGGGTTCCAGTTGATCTGAGTGGGTCGGAGCTGTCAGGCGATCCCCAGTCTGTCTTCGCGATTTCGAGTAGTAATGGTGAGATCACGGGGGTATGTGGAGCCGTGCTGTAGGGGTGAAAGTGGGAGGAGCAAGGCGGCTGTGCGGATGAATCCAGAACGTGTGTGTGTATGTATAGGTTTGGTGGGCGGGTGGTTAGAGGCGAATTCAGTTCATGGGTGGTGCCGGCGATGCACGGTTCTTTTACTACGTATTTGTGTTACTAGTGTTGTCTCTGTTTTTGTTCCCTACTGTGTTGCTTGTGGTGTTTGTAGTTGATGGTTTTTATCTTTGTTCAATTTACATTTTCGTTTGATGTATGATTGTGTAGTGCATTAGACGGACATAGGGAATCGTCAGAACTACCGGTAAGTTAGAGCCGCTACAATCTATTGTTTATATTCCACATTTCCTCTTCACTATAAGTCCTTTTTCATTATTTCTTGCATCTTGATACCTTCTTTCCCCTAGTTCAGCTCGTAACCTACGCCAAAGTCTTTCCTTTTTTTCATTTCTTTTTTTGCTCTTTAGATTTCGGTATTAAACCAAGGTGCATGATCTCTAACTACAATTTCCTTTTTAATGACTGGACATTGTTCATTATGCTTGTTCCTTACAGGTTCCTTATAGAATTTAGAAAAGCAAGTAACACAGTTTCCATATTTCATATCATGCACATATGTTTCATGCCTTCTTTGATTTATCATTTGGTTCACAGAGCAAATTAGATGTTCCAGTATAAAATTCTTCTTGTTTCTAAATATATTTTTCCATTCTGTTTATTACCCTTTCTATATTGAATTTCAAATGAGACCAACATATGCACTGGAGAATTACATCAGGTCTTCGTTATATGGGTGGTTGGCATATGCGAATTCGCTCATATGCAACTACCCCAAATCTGCCAAGAATTCATTATATGCGAGAAATATTTGCTCATAAACGAGCCAGGGATGAGTATGTGCATGTATGTGGCGGCAGTAGCGCACTCGGACAACGCCAGCTGTGAGAGAGTTGGCACGCTCAGTTCGCATAAACACTCCGTGAGGTAAATAACTACGCTCGCTTGGTGCTTGATTGTAAATATTTTTACTATGGCCTCTAATCATCCTCTGCCTACTACAAGTTGTGGTGCTTTAATTAAACGCAAAAGGACTGCTCTGAGTTTCGAAAAAAGTTAGAAATTAACAGAAAAGAAAGTGGCGAGGGAGGGTATATTCTCGGTCATAGTTATAACCTTGGCGAGTCCACTATTGGTAACATTGTAAAAAATGCTTATAAAATCCGTGCTTCATTAATTAGTTCATCTGATCTCTCAGCTAAAATTATCAATAAAGTGCGCAGTTCAGTTATGGAGTAGATGGAAAAATTACTCGTCATGTACATTGAGCAGGAAAATAAAAAGACAAGTGGGGAAATTAATAGTGCAGTTAGGGGCAAGGCTTTCAAAATTTACGAACGTGTGTGTTGCGAAAGAGGTAAGGATATGAGTAATAATTCATTCATTGACAGTAAAGTGTAGTATGCCAGGTTTATGAAAAGAAATAATATTCATAATCTGGCCATTCGTGGTGAACAAGGAAGTGCTGACCATGAAGCTACTGCACGCTAACCTGAGCAGGTTAAGGCAATTCGTAGATGAGATGGACTTCAATGAAGATGAGACTGTGCTATTTTGGAAACGCATGCCCAGGAGGACATGCATTTCCAAGGAATAGAAAATTGCACCAGGGTTTAAGGCTGCCAAAGATCGCCTTACACTGCTTTTCTGTGCGAATGCTACCGAAGACTGTTAATTAAAGCCACTCTTGGTTTATCATTCCAACAACGCGTGTATTCTCACCGGTTTAAGCAAGAACGTGCTTCCAGTTAACTGGGCAGAGAATAAGAAGGGTTGTGTAACAGGTGAAGCTTTTGAAGATTGGTTTAGCAATTACTTTGCTGTGGAAACCGAGCGTTATTGCAAGGAGAAAAGCCTGGCATTTAAAGTTCTTCTGTTTGACAATGCCTCGCGGCATTCTAAAAGTATCAACCGTAACATTACAGTGCAGTACCTGCCCCCAAGTACTACATCATTAATACAACCTCTCGACCATGGAGTCATCTCCACATTTAAGGCCTATTTCTTACGTCAGAGATTCTCTCAGATGTTAGATGCTACAGATGACTTTAAAGCCCCAGGAGCGAAGCCTACTGTGAAGGAGTGGGGGAAGTCATTTACCATTCGTGGTGCAATAAATAACATTAATGAGTCGTGGAAGGTTAAGTCGTCCTTCCTGAATGCTTCTTGGAGCCATCTGGAAGGACGTTATTCACACCTTCACTGGATTGCCGTCATTTACTCGAACAGTGCAAGACTGTGTTGACCGACCTGGGAGGACGCGTTGGTGATGAGAGTTTCGAGGATCTTGAAACGAGTGACATTATTGAACTGCTAGACTCACATGATGAAGAGCTGTAAGTCAATGACTTGATAGAGTTGTCTGCCGCACAACAGAAACATGAAGAGGACGGGGAAGATGTCGTTGAGCTCCAGGTCAAAGTGATGACCATAAAAGACATGGCAGCTTTTTTAAGATCGCTTAAGACTTGTCACAAGCTATGAACATGAAACATAGCTTGGAAAGGAGCTAACAATTTAATAGTAGACTGGCAGAAATTTTGGCACCTTATAATAAGCTTTATGCACAGAAGCAAAATGATGCCAAACAAACAACCATGACAAAAAGTTTTAAACCTGTTTATGTGACTCCACTTCCTGCAGAAAAGTCCACTTAAGATGCTGCACTTACTCTTCCAGCTGATGAAAGTGCAACTCGAACCACAGCATAGCCTGTAGAGGCTTCTCTACTCCTGCCTGAGAGCTCTGTCAGTTATTCACACACCTGAAGACCTGCCCAACATCACCATCGAAGATCCTGGTGACTCCGCACCTATCCCCTCGTAAATCTCATATCTTACCATCCTTCCAATTGTCTTCTGGAGCTTACACACCTTCGATTTTGAGTGAGTACTAATTTCATTTTTTTACTTTTTTAAATTGTATTTTTATAACATAGGGTTGTAAATTGTGTTCATAATGTGTTCTAGTACTGCTTCAGTGCATTGTAATCCTGAAAAAGTGCCGAAAATTAACACTGGGGTGGTAGGGTGAGTCAACAAATCAAAAGTTGTTCGGACTATAACGCGAATTCAGGACATTCATGCGTATTGATGAGGAAATACTACAAGCAAAATCTAAGTCGTGTAGCATTACATTTTCATGTCGCGCAGACGTTTTGAAGTTTGTTTCTTTTGCACCACCCCATGCAAAGAAGGCATTTTCCCACCTCGTACAATTTTGCAGTTCAAGAAGTGGTTTCATTATTGTTTTATGTTATGGAAAGAGATCAGTCTCATTCTCCTGTTAATTGACTTGTGTTTTTCTTTCTTACATGTCTTCCACAGGGTATGCTGACAAGTTATAGCTCCTAGGAGCCCCAGCAACTCAACAGCTGCCATCGAGTGTTCTCACGAACCATAAGGAAGGCCTGTGTGTTTTGCAGTACCACGCAAAACACAGAGTAAAGAGTACAACGGATTGAAAAAATCAAAATCCCGGACAACCAGAGGAAAACCGAGCCAATTTCGTTGCTTCCTTGAAAAATTTGTTCGATGCAGCACATATCGACGCGATGTACTTGATCAAGATCATGCAGGACCACGAGTTCATGAAGCTCAGAGGAAGCCGAGTAGGCAGGGGAAGATGGGCGGTGTGGATCTTGCCTGGGTGGAAAAAGAGAAACGGACACAGCAGCGGGAGGGGGGGTGAAAGAAGTCGAGCTGCGAAGGAAAGCGAGCGTTTGCAGAAAGGCAAGCCACCGTTGAAATCTAATCTTTGACCTCGTCCGCTTCGTCTGAAGAGCATGGCGAGATATTAACTCCTCCACCGAAACGATCCCGCCGTGCTCCCTCGCAGAAGAAAATCATCTTCCCGCAAGTTTCTACTGCTCTGGACCTGACCAACATAAGTGACCGTCAAGCTGCACACGTGCTGCTTCTATTGGTGGAGGAGCTGGAAGCGAACGCTGGAGAATTGTCGTTGAGCGTGAACACGATCAATCGGTAGTAAAGACATCATCGCCAGAAAAAGGCTGCAGAGCTTACAGAAAACTTTTCTCCTGATATACCCACTCACACTCTACTAGGATGGAAAACTTATATCCTCCCTTACAAACGAAGGCGTTGTGGACCGACTGCCGATCCTCGTTTCTGGAGAAGGCGTGGAGAGATCCTCGCAGTTCGCATCACTGACGGCAAACACCATCCATTCCGTTATTTCCGATCGAATTCGAGCGCTGTGTTTCGACACAACGGTGCCGAATATGTGACCAAAGGGTAGAGTGTGTGTTCGACTGCATCAAATCTTTGGACAAGATCTGCTGCATCTGGCCTGTCGCCGTCATGCGCTGGAAATTCTGCTGCAAGCTGTTTTCTCGACCTTCATCCCAGAAGAATCTCAAAGTCCAGATATCGCTGCCTTTGTCCGTTTCCGAGAGTTCCGGCAATTTGTTAATCAAGGCTAGTACAGGAGAGCAAATGAAGAGCTCAAGGAGGTATGGGTCGACGAAGTCCCCAAACTCTGCTAAGGCTACCTCCAACAGTACCACCCACGTGACGACCCCCGTGGACTGCTAGAACTAGCCGTTATGTTATTTGGTGAAATACCTCGTGGACGTAATAAGATCTGTTTCCACAAGCCTAGGCAGTCCATCGAGATCGATGGATGCAAAAAGCGATTTACGCTCTGGAAATGTGGATCTTCGCGCCTGAGTTCGCAGAATACAACAAAGAGAGGCCGTCCACTTCACATGCAGTAAAGGCTGCAGTTCCTCCAAAGCTGGGCGAGTTCTGCGTCTTCATCGTACGCTACTATATTTTAGCGTGGTTCTCAGCTGCGTGTTCAGCAAAAGTCCCAAGAAATCACCTTGGCATTTACAAAGCCCTCGTAAAAGAGACGAGCAAGGCGATCAGTTAGTCAGGGTTAAAAGTGTTGGGATGTCAAATGTGGCACCTGTTAGAAGCGACAGTTGGTCTTGCGCTTTTTGAAGATTATCTCTCCCTGGAGAAGAAGCGGAATGTTGTTGCCAACCTTCGAAGCGTAGAGGCATCAGAGGAACCTCCAACCAACGTTCGGGCTGATTAGGCTGAGTCAGACAACAAGACTGTTGCCTCCTTCGTCATGAAAAATACAGAAATTCCTGGATCTGTTGGAAATCGACAGAGGGTTCCTCGACGTCGATCCTGTCCAGTGGGGGACAACCCCCATATACCAGGCCGGGGCAAGGTGAGTAGATGGCCTTGTCGTCGCCAACGTCGCTGCGGAACGAGGGGTTGCTCTGGTGCAGGATTTCACTAAGAACCCTCACACGAAGTCGGGGGACCAGCTACAATGCTTCCTGCACGTCATCGAAGAGCACCGGAAAATGTATCCGACGGCCAAGAAAGGAAGCCTGACGAAGTTTAAGCACTGATTTGTATAATATGACGCAATTTCTCCCGTCCATGAGAAAAAGTATGGTTACTGCGCGGCATGAAGATATAGTCCAATCGAAAAGATATTTCTCTCATTTCGTTTCTGTTGGAAAAGGAAAAGAATAAAGAGTTCCGCGTTAACATCACTTCATTATGAAATCCCATCCCTATTAACGTGACGCATCTTACTGAGGGGGTACATAAATGGGTTATGGAACGAAACCCACTAAAATTAATGTAAAGATAGGTTCAATAGATGCGAATTCATACTAGGCGAGGTTTTCGCAAAAGCTAACCCCTGCATATAACAAGACATGGTGTACTACATATCTCATCAACATTCATCTGTTCAACAAGGTCTCATTCTAAGTCACAAAAAACTAAATCTAATATGTCTCCATCAAGTGAAGTTATTGCTTCTACTTTATTTACAAAATTAAAGTTCATAGTATTGATGAATTCCTTAGAATAATAGTTATCTTTATCTTCAACCCCGAAGTTAAAATAGCCACATTAGTGCTCACCATATCAACAACTTCCAAATAACTTCGCAACTCATCGATAAACACACTAAGACTTGACCCGGGAGGCCTATATACAGTAATAAAAGGTAAATTTTGTATTGAGTTCACAAGTTACTTGCTTATGTTCAAAAGTTTTTCTTATTTCAGATACTTCGATTTTAATTTCCTTGAAAGAGCTTACCAGGAATATACACACTCCACATCCTTTCCTTCATTTCCTTGGGCTATATACAAAAGTGTGGAGGCATGGCCCTGGCACTAAAATTGCACCAGCAAATTGCCTCGTAGGAATAGGAAAAAGTGCAACAAATTTATTCGCAGATATACATTTAGTTATTTGTAAAGAGGTCAAGAATGAAAACGGGAAGCTGTGAATTAAGACATTAATAAGAATTTTGCGACAGAGTAATAAAACTAACATTTCTCGTCTAGAAATGGAATTAGGCCGAGACAGCTGACTGCAGCTTGAGCTATGACAAAATTATATCGAGAAAGCGTGAATTTGTAGGCGCCATGAACCGATGACCTTCGGGACAATGAGATTAGCAAAGTCTTGCCTAGTGGGTTGAACTAAAAGCATTGTTGTCCCGGTGACGGAGAGGCCACAACCCTAAACTATTTATAGAATAAAAATTAAGAATTCGAAAGAGGGAGACCAAGTTCTTTCACGTATTAGCCTCACTTTCGCCTGAGACTATTGACCGTCTTCCGGCAGCCATTTTGGATGAGCAAAGCTACCAGAGTTTGAAAACGGAAGTGATCGTCCTTTTCTAGAAAACCACTCGAGCTATTCGAAAAGTTAATGGCATCCTCCGCACGCGCAGGCTGGCCCTCAATCAACCAAGAAGAACTGCGTAATAAATTTATACAATCTTTAATGCCGAACATTACTACAAAAAAAAACTAACCTTGGCCTAATTGAGTAAACTGACGGATGAACTTACTGCGTTCAATAGTGTGAATTCCGAAAGATGCAGTGCCGTATCTACATCCAGTGCGTTTTCTAACGAAGCGAGTGATAAGTGCGTAAATAATTCGGCGGGTTTTGCACGATCGTTGCCTAATGATAAATACAGTTCTCATAATATACCAGAGGGATTGAAATCATTCCGGAGAAAACGGAATCCCGTGGTTTGCCGCTCGCACCTGTACTTTGGCGAGGAGACCTAGTTTTGTAAGCCCTGATGTGGCAAAAAAGATGAGAACGCTTGCAAATGAAACCTTCCTCCAGGCCATCTTCGCTAGACCCATGGGAAAACTAGTCAGGCATGCCTTAGCGGGCGCGGCCGCTGGTATGCCTTTAATTTTCACCGTCGCCCCGAAAATGTATGATAAAAAGCACAAATTTTTAATTGACACAAGGGCAAGCGTCTCATTAATCCCGGCGGAATTGGCAAGGTCAAGTCAATTGCGCGAATCCACTTGCGGCAAGTGTTAAATTATATGGGAAACCTTCGGTAGCCCTGATCATAAATGACCTTCAGAACATACTCCCCTCATGTAGGGCTAACCTGAAAGATGGGACTCTGTACGGACCCGCTCCCGCTCCCGCTCAGCCATCACTGCCTTCGCCACACTCAGTTGCTCACAATATCGAAATTGTGTATACTGATATAGTCGGACCGCTCCCACCATGCACACTTCTTGGTCAATCCTTTACCTCGCACCGGCGACATTTACTTTCGTGTATCGACCGAGCCTCAAGATGGATAGAAGCAATACCGATCCCGGACACAAGTGCCACAACGGTTTATTTGGCTTTCCTTGACGGTTGGATGTCCAGATTTGGTGCCCTGCTCTACGTTGTAACCGACAGAGGTTCCAAGTTTGAACCTGAGCTTTACAAAGAATTATCAGCCCTCGTTGGATTTCATCGGCTCTGCACTACACCATACAGACCGTCCACGAACGCAATGGTGGAAAGGACCAACAGGACCTTGAAGAGCTCCATAATGGCCCGTCGACAAGGCTGGCTGTTGGCACTGCTATTAATCCTCCTGGGCATTTGTGCCTTGCCCACCTAGTCGGGATTTTCTCCTTTTACAGCAGTAACGGGTACCACCAGAACCGTTGCAATGTCTCATGCCACCCCCACCCCTAATTAAAATTGTGAGGTCGCCATAACAATATATCCTACATTTACAAGTAGTGCCAGGCACGACAAATACTATTGTCAGCAGTGTCAATGCTACGGAATACTTACAGAATATGTGTATTCGAAAATTTTATATTTTCATTAATAAAATAAAATATTTTGGCCATAGTGGGGCCACTTCAAGAGCCTTCCCTCCCTCCGGCCGGGGAGGGTGGGGGGCGGTTGCTACGGCTCTGGGTACCGTACTATTGTGCCCTAAAACTTTGGTCTCGTCATCCTCATCGAAATCGGAAGCAAAGTTTATTAAAGAGCTGGCATCGAAAATGACACAGATCGAACTCGCGAGAGTATTTTTAGGATACCTGCACTCGGTGCCTAAGCCTTTCCTGCCCCAGATAGACCGCGTTCGTAAACCACTCGAAGCGCCATATGCTGGCCTTTCAGGTGATCGAGCGTGGCAGCAAGGTATTCAAGAAGTGATACTGTCTCAGTAGACCGAATAAAACCGGTGAAATTGCCCACCTTATGCGATGATAAGGTGGCGGGTAATCGGCTTCTCGTAAGGAAACAGGGACAGGATGGACACATGACCACCAGCCGCAGTTTGCCCCGTGGAGAACCTGAGACCTCTGGCAACGCACAAGACACCACAAAGAGAACCGGGGAAGAAAACAAACAGCCGGGAATGGTCGAGCGCTCCGGGAGTTGGATTCGTTTGACAGGGACAATTTGTGGGGGTCGAAGATCGAACCTAGTAAACATTTGTAGGAAAGATTTAAATGAGTCACACATCACATGAACCTAGGAAACATTTGTTTGAAATTTAAACGGTTCACAGATTGAACCTTATAAATAGGAAGATAAACTTCCCGCTGTTAATAGCTCTCTTTTGTAAATAGGAAGATAAACTTCTCGCTGTTAATAACGTTTTTTGTAAATAGGAAAATAAACTTTCCCCTTTGCAGAATTTCTCCTTCGTAAACAGGAAGTTACCCTCCCCAGCATGCAGTACGATATCTTGTGTCGGCCATACGTAGCTCCGTACAAAAATAGATCTTGTTCATGAAGTCCCGTGGAGAAAAGGTAAAAATCTATGGCATTCTTGGCGTCTTTACCATCAACTTTTCCTCCTTTGCCGGCTTGAACTTTTCTGTGAGCTCAATTTTTTGTTGATTTCTTCCAAATCTAAAAATTCAGAAATTTTGGACATTGGACATTTGACATAATAAGAGATGAAATATAGGTAGAATTAGAGAGAAAATAGCAAGAGAGTAAAGTGGTTAAAGGGTGAGTTTAAAGAATAGATGATGTGTAGGAGACAGAATAAAAAGGTCCCTGGTGAATGGGTAGCGCTGTCAATGTGTTAGTTTTATGTGTTTTTGGGGGTTGTATTTTCATTATTTGATAAACTATAAATTAAAAATTTATACTTTATTGAAATTAAATCAATCATAGTTAATTTAATTAATGGTTTTGATCTTAATGATCTTTGGGCATTCAAACCTTTATTTTTGGCGGGGTTTTATTCCCGCTGTGAGTTTTTAAACAAGTTTTTATCATTTTCATTTAAAATGAATTTAAATACAATTTTAAAAAGTGATTTAGTTTTTTAGTTTGCGTTTTGCAAATAGTTTTTAATTTTTGATTTAATTTGCTAGAGGAACTTGCGCTTTACATTGCATGTTTTGTCGGTTCTGTCAAGTGTATTTCGAAGTCACGTCACCGTCTGACGTTAACTTGCTACTTTTGAATGGTTTTACTTGTCGGTCTACTTCGATTTCTAAGTGTGTACGAGAGAGCTCAGGGGTCAAGCGGGCGCCAATGGCTTGCCATATCCTCTTTGCTCTCTCGTGGAGCGCCACGTTGATCGGAGATAATCCAACCGAGTCGTGGAGCTCCCTCTGTCGTTTGTGTTCTCTTCTTCAGGTGTTTGTAATGAGTAAAACCGCTTTGTTCTGGATGACTTGAATTTTTGCAATGTGGGTCTTGGCGCTCGCGTTCAACTGCACCGGGGGGTATAAGAGTCTCGAGCAAATGCACCCATTAAATATCTTGAGTTTATTTGAGCGAGATAGGTCAATAAACCTATAAAACTCCCTCAAATCTCTCTTGCTATTCGCGACTGTCCGCCTCGCCCAATATTACTCTTTTAGCCCCCTGTGGTGATTTTGAGCCCCATAACTGTCCCTTCCGGGCAGTAAGAGATTCTCTCCCTTCCTACCCGAATATCGTTGAAGGTCTTGCGAAACATGGGAATTATTTTGAATTTCTGGGCATTAGTTGATATCTTCCATTTCCTCTCGTAAGAGTTGATGTTAGATATCTCCCTAGTCGTGTTTCTCGCCATAAATTACCTGTGAACGTAAGCGGCGGTACAAATTTGCGATATATCGTCAGCGAACTGGACCTATATCGTACCTTCGGAGAGAGGTTGTGGTAAGTCGCGTGTATAAATGTCGAATAAAAGGGGACTGAGGCAGCCCCCTTGTAGGACCCCTGATTTGAGCTCGAATTCGGGGCCTTTGTGTTCTCTGATTTGTATATATGCTCTCCTCTCCATTATGTAATCGCATAGAATCCTCTCAAGAATGGGGTTGAGGCCTACTTGAAGGATCTTAAATTGCAGGCCTCTCTTCCAAACATTATCAAAAGCTTTTTTAACATCGCGGAGCACCAGTTCGGCATGCCTTTTGTTTGCCTTGATGTTTGCAAGTTTTTTCGTGATAACGGCTAGTGCCGTGTCAGTCCCTCTTTTCTTTCTGAAGCCGTGTTGCTGCTCGTTATGCACGTTAGCTTCGTCGAGAAAAGAGTTGACTCTTTTTGCCAATATCTTCTCGAAGACTTTGCCAGCAAATTCTAAGAGAGATATCGGCCGGGAGCTGGCAGGACAGTCCGGGGGCTTTCCCGATTTGGGAATGAAGATCATCTTGGCCACTTTCCACTGATCAGGAAAGTAGCTCGTGTTCAGACGGGCATTCATGATGTTAAGAAGCCCGCTCAGACCATTAGGCGGGGCCTTGATGAAATTCTCCCGGATCAGCCCCATGGTACCCGGTGCTCTTTAATGAAAGGATTTTAGTGCAACGGAGAGCTCTTGGGCAGTTATTTTACTCCCATAGCCCTCCATCACTCTTTCCTGCGACACACAATGATGAGGGAAGGTTTTTTTTTTGTGTGTTTAGCTGTTGGATTATGTCATTTTCGAAATCGATGTCAAAATTGTCAATTTCTTCGGTGGTAATTTTGAAGATTGAAGACGAGAAAATCCTAAAAAATTAATCAATCTCTTTAGCTTCGTCAATTTCTTTATCGTCGTGTCTGAGTGTAGTTTTTTTCTGTGGGGGTTGTCCTTTTAATCGTTTATATGTCTGCCAAAATGTGCGTGAGTCTCTTTCTATGTCGAGTCGTGCAATCAGTCTGTCCCATACCTGTATTTGTTGGTCCGTAATTAGTGTCTGGAGTTCGTCTTTAGTCTGTCTTATTCTTTTATGGGCATTGTGGTTGGGGCCTATCAGCGCTACTACATTGGACAGGTCCCTATATTCTTGGGCCAGGGCTTTCATGGGAGGGGTCCAAATGAGAGCTGGAAGGGTTTTATATTTGATACGGGGAATGCTATTTTCATCTGCTTTAGTTAGGAGGTCGGTGATTTTATCCAGCTCTTCATCTATCTCTTCTAAATTGGCATTAAGTAAAGGGTCTGGGATATAATTTAGAAGGTAATTTTTGTAGCTTTCCCAGTTCGCCTGCTTAAAGCTTTTGCGTTCTGGGATGGCAATTTGAATGGGATTTACGCCAATTTTGATTTTACTAGCCTGGTGGTCACTCGGAATTATGGGGCCCGGTTCAATGTAGAAGTTGTTCGGAAACCTAATACCGGATAAAACAATATCAGGCTTCGTTGCTGCATTTTCTGTAATGTATGTCATGAATTCTGGTCCGATTCTAGTCAAGTATTTTCTGTCAAGTAAGACTTCGATGTTTCTGCCTGCATTGTTGTAGGAGGTATACCCTGCCGCTGCACACCTTGCATTCAGATCTCCAGCAAAGATGACGTTTTTCTTATGGTTGAAGATCTGTAGAAGGTTGTGCATGGGTATATAGCCGTGTCTTTGGGGTTGATACTCCGTGGCCACGACCAGTCCCCCCAGGGTATTGCCTACCTCAATGGCAAGGTAAGATTCATCTAAGTCGGGAAGTTTTTTGTATTTAAGTCCTTTTTTGACGGCTATTGCGCAGCCGTCATACCGTTCCTGGCTATAATTTTTGCTAATGACGTCGTATTGAAATATTTGTAATTCTTTTTGTGTGGTCATTCCGTGTTCGTTTATAAGTATAATGTTAGGGTCACTTTGTCGCAGAATGTTGCCATAGATGGAACCTTTTCCGTCCCACCCATCGACATTCATTTGTATGATCGTTAGTCTATTGGTCATTTTGTGTAAAGTTGGTTCTTTTAGTATGTGGGATTAAAGTAGATGCTTATTCGCGATCTACTTTAGCCCCATGTGGTGTACTGGGTGGGGTGCGCTCCCTGCCGTTTCTTTTCTTTCGAAATTCGGTGTCGGTTATCGTGTGAAAATAGTCCGTGGTCAATTTTACCTTATTTTGTGCGAGGGCCTTCTCAACCTGTCGCTCCGGAACCTCGTCTGAGAATTCCCATTTGTATCGTCCGGTCTTAAGACCTTCCGATACTTCACGGGAACCAATCTCAGCTGGGAACAGAGTCGATTCAGGGGCGTACACTTTTAGGTTGAAGCCTCTCGAATGGTATTTGAGCTGGTATTCCCTCCCCCGTGATGAGGAGGTAGACCGTGAGCCACGAGTTCTGGAGATTTTCCTCGACCTAGGAGACCTGATCTCCTTGGGTCAGACTGCCTCCTTGGTTGGTGTGGGTGTGTGTGTTTTGGTTTTTACAGGTGTGCTTTTTTCGGTGTGAGTGGCGCTTGTTTTTGTGTTTGTGCTTCTTTAGGCTTGTTTAGTCGGGGGTCACGTGAGATGGCTGTGTTTGGTGTTGGCACTTTTTGGCACTTGTCTTGGCACTTAGGAGCTACGGTTATACGCATAACCTCCTCTGAAGGAGGGTTATTGGGGAACGACATCTCCTGCAGTCCGTTCTTTACGAGCATGCAGTTGACTTCTGTAGCAAAGGTACCAGGGCGTGTAATGTTTGCAATGTGTTTTATTGAGTCCGATGAGGGGCTCCCAACCCAGGGGTAGAGGCGCCTGCAGATCAAACTGCGGTGAGTCCTAATTTGTGGCGGTGTGGTCGGTTTCAGATTGATTGTCTTAAGGCATTCAACAGCTTTTCCGGAGGTCAAAGCTTCACAGTCGGCCTCTTTCGCACAGATAGCTGAGTATCCATTATTCAAGTCAATGAGTCTAACAAGGCAAATGCGTAGGGTTCCGTATACTTGTATGAAAACTTTTTCTCGGTCGGGTTTCGGGCCCTCCGGGAAGACCCGAAGAGTTATTGGTAAGGTTTCCCTCATCTCACCTGCATCATATGATGCGTTATGGTATGTATGTGTAAATGTATGTGTTCACTTAAGGTTTTTATAGAAGGAAAGGGGTGAGAGAGAAAAAGGGGGCCAATGTCCAATAAAAATTTACTTTACCTTAGAAAAACTTCCTAAGACTAGCGTGTGGGCCAGCAGAGGCTTCGGTCTCCGTTTCCACGAAGGAGTAAAGATTCTTCCGTAGCCGTAAAAATCTCAAGCCAGTGGTCCACTTTTCGAATGCGTATCTCGCTTTATCGTTATCCCGAAATTAATTCACAACTCAAAGTGAGTATCATAATTACTTTTGCAAAATTTGCAAAAGACTTACTCAGGCAACCACAGCAGTCTAAAAATTCGGAAAATTGACTTCGGCCGTGTTTATGTGTAAACGATTGAAGCGTTAGTAACATTTTGATCTATGCTGGCGCCTGATTGGTTGAAATGTTATAGAGTTAAGTTTGATGAAATTACTATTTATATAGGTGAATTTTCGTGTAAAAATCAGTCAAACCCAGAAAATTATTGTTGTTTTAATAAGAAAAATTATATTTCTTGTTCACCATTTAAAAAGCTTATTCCGGCTATAATATACAGGAATAAAGAATCCAGATATAAATATATATTTTTCCTTCATCCCGTAAGGAAGCTGATGATCACTTAAACCCAGCCTGCGAAACTAAAGAGAGAGTACCATAACTGACTCAGATGCTACAAATTTGTATTATTATTGGACATTACTTAATCATAAATAGATCGCCACTCTTGTATGTCATAAAAGGTATAAATATATATACAGGCCTTGCTAATCCATGGTATTTGTTTTATGTACCTTAAAGTTTGTATGTTAAAAGAAGCATAAATATACATACATGCTTCGCTGAACCATTTTTGCCTCGTAACATTGATCAATGTAATAATATAGCCACAACTTAACGATATTTAATGTATTTCCTTTTTAGGGGGCAGGTTATACAGGCCCACCCTGAGCACAGTTGTATCCATGTATAAGTAATGTTAATGTCATTGCCCTGTACCTATGTTAAAAATGTACCTGCTTGTCTAGTTAGGATGTGCAATTCTCTTTCTAAACTCCGTTACCGAGAGAGGAGTTCTGTGGAGGCATGGCCCCGACACTAAAATTGCACCAGCAAAGTGCCTCGCAAGAATATATATATATATATATATATATATATATATATATATATATATATATATATATATATATATATATATATATATATATATATGACCTAACATAATTTCACGGATGACAAAAGCCACAGGGGCCTATTAAAGGTCATCTATCAAAACCCACCCACAAAATGCATCCATAGGATTGTGTCAGATCATGCATCTACAATATACAATTAGAACCATTCACAGGAATGTGTCAAAAACCAAAAGGATCATCATCAAATCTCGTCAAAGTCCAAATTAATCATAATATACAATAATAAAAAACCGCATCCACAGGAATGATTCCAGAATGGAGTTCCGATTGGACTTTTCGTTGGTGAAGCTGTGTCCCAGATACTTTAGCGGACTATATATAAAATATTGCAGGTTGCCCCCAAATCTTTTCAAAACTGCCACTGTGAGCCTTTCCCGGTCAAGATTTTAACAGCATCCCAATGCTACGAGGAAAAGAAGGCCACCAGCCGGTTCCCTCAGCTACATTCACCCCGGAAAGCATGAAATGCTCTACAGCTGCCTCCAAGAGGTCTCACTTCCCTTCGCCATCCACTGGTGAGGTATTAATTCCACTGGCTAAATCCAGCAAGCCTTGCATGCTTCGATAGCTGCTTCCTCCCCTCACTCCATGCTGGAGCTGCACCCACTCCCCGCCCTCATCTGATACTCATCAGATTACAGGAGGGCAACCAATGCTTCATTCACCCGGATAAGGTGGCAAAAGCCATTTACGCCTCTATATTTGGCCAAAAAATAATAGGACAAACCCTCAACATCACTGGAGGGGGACGAGCAATTAAGTTCGAGGTGGCTAACCTTGATAATCTATCCCAGCCTCTTGAGTCAGTTATCAGGTTGGGGGAGTGGTCTGTGAAGTGCTGGGCAGCAACAGACAACGACCCAACCTACACTTTTAGAGGATTTGCCTGGCCTCCCCAGACATAACTAACCGGGACATCCTAGACAAACTACTGTCCTGGACGGACTGCCGACTCAAGTAGTAGATGCCTTCCCGAATTTGTCAGATATAGAAAAAACAACGACCAACATGGCCATCCGCCCCAAATTCAGAGGCTTCCTTCCTGAAAGGGTTTGCTCTGCCCTCGGCTACCTACCGGGTGAGACCACACACCCTCCCTGTCCCCGGTGCATTCACTGCCTTGTGTTTGGCCGCGGAAACATTTCCTGCAGTGAAAAAACCCACTGTGGGAGATGTAGTGGCTTCCATGATGCCGATGGATGCACACGGTCCGCTTCCTGCCTTTTTTGTGGGGGTGACCACCGTCTAACTTCCAGGCAGTGCCCGGCATACCTCCAGGCAACTCAGATCAAGCAGCTGCAATATGAAGCCAAACACTCCCTAAAAGACATTAAAAGTAAATTAACAACCATAAAGCCTGGGTCTTTCTGCGCCAAGTCATCTAAGGCACCACACTCCGCTACTGTCCAGCTCCCTTCCCTACAAGCTTACTCTACAGCTCCACCATACCCCCTAAGTCCACAAATTACCGTCATTCAGAAGGCTGCTGAATCAACCCCTTCTCGGCCAATCACTGCCTTCCCCCTATAAACTCCCAGACCCCCAAAGAAACACCGCTCTCCTAAATCCCCCCCTAAATAATACCTCTTCACACCCTGTTCCACGGCCTAAACCTCAATGGGTTTCACCGTGGTTACAGAAGTGTGTGGCAGCCTTTCAGCCCAAACGCCACGCCTTCAAAGCGTGGCGTAAGAACCCCATCCTCCCCCTTCGCACCCGCTTTCGTCTCATAGAGGCCTGGTGCAAACGAGTTATCCTTGACGAGAAACGTTCTGCCTCGGCTTCAATTTTTCAATTTGCACCTCCCTAACCTTTACTTCCTCAGTATCCTGGGCCTGGTCATTCTTCAGGAAGATGGTCCACCCTCAACCCCCAATCACCTTCCCGCTAACTAATAACGGTACCCTCCTCACCACAAACGCCCAGAAAGCCGAGCGTCTTGCCTTCCACATTCACTCCACACTTGGCTCCCCAGACCCTGCACCTGCCCCAACATACCTCCGTCACACAATCACCACAGCCATCACACAACACGAGCTTTCCTCAGCCTTACACTTACTGTCTGTGGGAAGGCCACCGGGGTGAACAATATCCTCAATGAATTCCTCCGATGCCTCCCAGACCCTCTGGCTCACCTCCTCCTGAACGTCTTTAATGACAGCTGGCTGTCGGGAACATTCCTTTCAGTGTAGCGACACTCTCTATCCCCAAACCTGGCAATGATCCCTCAAAGGCTTCCTCATATAGACCCATTAGCCTCCTTTCCAACCTCAGGAAAACACTAGAATACATAGTACAAAACAGGCTCACATGGTGGCTAGAACACAAACACCTCCTTCCCCCACACATGTACAGGTTTCGTCCCCTCAGGGGCACACTGGATGCCCTGCTCCACCTGGAACACCACATTCAGTGAAATTTAACAATAAACAATCCACTCTAGGAGCATTCCTTCACCTTAAATGAGCTTTTGACTCCTCTTCACATAAGGCTATTAAAACAAAACTTGCCCACTTGGGACTCAGAGGTTCTCTCCCCCTTAACTGGGTTAAGTCCTTCCTGTCTTCCATATCCTTCTTAATGGTGATAGGTGATACCTACTCTAGATATCACCCTGTTACTAGAGGTGGACCACAAGGTTCCCCTTTCAGCCCTCTCCTCTTAAAGGTCTTACTTTCTGACTTTTCTTCCTCGCCACATACAAGCACTCCTCTATGCTGACGACATCTCCCTGCTCTGCTCTGCTCCCACTATCCAAGAGGCTCAGCTCAATCTTCAGGATAGACATGATAATGTCCACCCTTGAACAATGCCCTGGGGCCTGACAGTGAATTCCCGGAAATCTACCCTCCTGTGATTCACCCGAAGACACATTCCCAACATCCCAGTGGTCACCATCAATGGGATCTCAATCCCCTTCAAAACTCACCACAAATTCCTTGGTTTAATATTAGATGGCCTCCGCCTAACCTGTCGTTACTATATACAATACCTGATAACCTCAATAAGTCCCTTGCAAGTGTCAAGTGGGGTGCGGGCAGGAATACCCTCGTCCGCTTTTATTGTTCCTACATCCGGAGCCGCTTGGACTACAGATGTGAGATCTATGGAGCAGCCTCGCCATCCAAAATTCAGCACTCTGAATAGCTTTAGGAGCTTTCAGATCCTCCCCAGTCACAGCCCTTCAGGCAGAGTCCTCCTTACCTTCATTATCACACCATCGCTCCACCCTCCTTGTCCGTACCTACACCAAACGTGCAGCCACCCCAAGTGGACATGCCCTCCACTCTCTTCTCCTCCAACAGCATAGAAAAATCACTACATGACCCCCTACCATATCAAGCTCACACGCCCTTTGTTGACAGAGCCCCCTCCTTTTTTGCTACCCTCCTTCCACATAGTAGAGACCCCCCCCGTCCACTGACTACTTGGTTCCCTCTTTCCTCAAGTCTCTCAGGAATTTCAGACACGGATTTCATGGTCCCAGGCTGACTGCTGAGCACTGGGCAGGACCCTATCCCTGAATCTCCTACACACACAGTACATACCATCCCGCCCATCAGTTGGAGCAGCTATATTCATGCCATCACTCTCCGTCGCCACTGCCTGGAGGTTGCCGGCCACTGCATCTATCCTTACAGCAGAACTCTTCGACATTAAGGAGGGATTCAAGGCTGCTAAAAGCCATACTCCTTCATCCATAACACTTTTCACAGATTACTTCACAGCCCTCCAACTCATCCAACGCCACTCCTCCAAATCACACCACACCATCTGCCTTCAAATACACCACCTACTACATCAACTGTCAACTTCAAATACTGACATCCACCTTCAGTGAGTCCCCTCTCACATAGGCATCGGGGTCAACACTGTGGCCGACAGACTGGCAAATATGGCCCACTTCAATTCCTCTCCCATAGACTTACTCACAGACCAATGTACAAAAGACTGCAACCTTCACTGGAAAAAAACACCTGACAGATGCTTTATAATATATGACACTTGGACGCAATAGACAGGACACATGTCACCATTGGTCAACCCTCTCCCCCAACCACAGATTCCATAGGTGGGTGCGATAACGAAAAAATGTATCACGATAACCGATAAATCGCTAACCTTATCGGCGATAACCGATAATCGATAACTGGCGATAAATTTATCGCCCGATAAGGTGATAACCGATAAATTAAAAATTATATTACAATATTAATTACAATATTAATTATTTTATAATACAATATAGGAATATTTGAATACTTTTTCTTAGTTTCTTACCTGGTGAGGCTCTCTTTCATCTACTCATAGGTTTTGAGGATCCTCCTCCCAGCTCGGACCTACCTATTTCTGCCTCCAAGGCACGCGCGGCTCGCCCCTGTATTAAACTGGAACCAAAAACTGAAATTATCGATTATCGCTAGTTTGGAACCAAAAGTATAGGCGATACCGATGAATCGATAACGCGGGAAAAAACATCGGATAACCGATAACCCGATATCATTATCGCGATGACGCCTACCTATGCCAGACTCAGACTCAATAACCACATGCACAGCCTGGGTCTGACTGACTCCCAACACAACCAGACACTCCAGACCATCTATACTTGATTCTCCCCGCAACCACCCTCACCGGACTGCTATCTTCAAATCACTGGCATCACTCCACATCCGCCTGACCCTCGAGAAGACTGGACAAATTGACAGAATTTAAATATGCAACCGCATAATACCGGCACCTTCGGGGTGTAGGGGTGCGAAGATGTATCAGAGAAGAAATTCCTTCCAAATCGATAAAATAAAATAGCCCATTAAATTACCAACTCAGAACGGACTCGCCGTAGCGTGGTGGCTAGAGAGCTGGCATTTGGATTCAAAGACCCGCGATTCAAACTCACAAAGTCAACAATTTTTACGAAGAAAATTCACAAAGAAAATGGAACTCAAGGAAAACGACTTGAAGGGCTAACTCATCAAGAATAAAAGAAATCATCAAGAAGCAAGAAGAACTCATCAAGAAACAAAAAGAAATCATCACGGCAAGTTAATATGAAGATACATCAAGGAAAGAAAATTGAAGATCAAAAACTAACCCAGCCAAATTAAAGAAGAAGGAATCTCAGCCAACAAGAATCCTAAGAGTCAGATAAATGGAAGAAAAATGTTTCAAGGGGCAACTTCAATCAAGAAGAAGTAAATAGATTCGAATATAGAAATCTCAAGATGAATGATATTGATAAATAAGAAAAGTTAAAAATAAGAAGAGGCTTCCCCCATAACTAAATGCAAGTTAATATGAAGATACATCAAGAAAAAATTACGAAGATAAAAAATTAACCTAGCCAATAAGAATTCCAAGAGTCAGATAAATGGAAGACAAATGTTTCAAGGGGCAACTTCAGTCGAGAAGAAATAAATAGATTCGGATATAGAAATCTCAAGATGAAGAATAATATTGATAAACAAGAAAAGTTATAAGAAGACCCCCCCCCCTCCCCCATAGGGGTACCAGAGGCTGTGGAACCACAACCTAAAAGCCCCCAAATCACCAAGAAGAAGAAGAAGAGTCCAACATAACCCCCCCCCCACCACCAAAAAAAGTTCACCCCCCCTTCCCCATATACTCATCTAATCTGCGTTTGAAAACGATAAATATGTAGACGAGCAACCTGGCCGATAAGACGTACTATTTTCGTCCGTGTTCCAAAATGTTTCACGTTGTTGGAGTACATTTAAGGGGACGACTTGTCGGAGGTTAAACACGATGCGTGGACCGCACTACGATGATCCAGTTTCATTAAATTTTGAGAGAGTCTGGGGGGCGCAGCCTCTCAGCATATAAACTTAATTGGGTAAATATGTAGATTAGCGGCCTGGCCGAAAAAAAAATGTGTGTAAATATTATCGTTCACTCGTGTCAGAATATTCATGCGCGTTTGAGTCCTTTTCGTATTATTATTCTATAAACAATTAGGATTTAATGAAACTCAGGATCATCGTAGTGTAGTCCCCTCATTGTGTTTACCCCCACACGAGCCGTCAACTTAAATGTACTCCAAAAACGTGAAACATTTTGGAACACGGACGAAATAGTACGTCCCATCGTTCGCGCCGATAATCTACATATTTACCCTTAATTGTTATAATGTTCTGACGTTTACAGAGGTGAATGATTTAACTACATGTCAGCGCCTTTAATCGTTTTGCAAATTTTAATATGGGTGGGGGTGGGGGGGGGTATGACGTCAGAAATGCTTGATTTCAATTTTGTTTTCCACTTAATAGCTTTTTATTATCCTCATTCGGAGTCATTTTTATTTGTCAATATATATTTCCCCATTTTACTATTTTTATTATCTTCTTTTATACATTTATTTGTAATTAGCTAGATCATTTCAAGGAACTACTTTTTTTTTAGCAGTTTGGGTGTCAAACATTCCCCTTTTACGCAGTTTGAAAATGATCAATCAGACGTCTTTTAAGCAGTATGAAAATGGTATCGAATTGTGCATTTTGTCCGTCTTCTATTTCGGAATTATTAACTCTAGTTTCTGATACAGATAAATTGTTCACCTTTTTGGATGTTCATAATTTAGTTAAAATTAAAAGCGAATGCGACATTTGTGGCCGGGCATTAGACGTGACCCCTCGGTTTGAACTTAGATGCTCTAAAATAAAACTTTATTCAAGTCAGGTAGATTTCGAATAGGACGCAGATGCGCAAAATAAATAGGCTTTCCTCTTCGCTATTTCGTAAGTATAACTACTGCAATTAAGTACGAAAACAGCGTGTTTTTCTTGTTTTTTTTCGGGCAATTTTGTAAAAAAAAAAATGGCCTTACGTAAACAGCGTTTTCGGTTTGTATATTTCCGGGTATTTTTTTAATAGAAAAAATGGCAGCAGCTATCATTCAAAGAAAACTCAAACGCTCATAAATTTTCAGACACGGATGAACGATAATATTTACACAAAAATAATTTTTTCCGGCCGGGCCGCTCATCTACTTGTTTACCTTCACACTACCTTCCTTCACCTAGAATTATCATTAATTAATCTATCTGGGGTAACACTTCAGATTCGGGGCGCACAGTAGATGGTGCTGTTAGTTGGCTACAATTTTGGGCTACAATATATCTCTTATGACGTCAAACAGTAGCGTCAGATGTGAACAATCACAGCGTTATATTTTTTGTATATGAGTATATACTGGGGGGCTGCTCCGCCAGAAACCCTCCCAATTGATTGAAACTCAGGATCATCGCAGGGTGGGTTCCCTGCAGTGATATCTCCCCCATGAGCAGTCCCCTTGAATTTACTAGGTTTTTTCCCCCCCCCAACAGCTTTTTACTGGTAGAAAAACCTAACCTAATAACAAACAATTCTTACTTTTATAGGTTTCTTGATTAGTTTATGCGCCTCTAGATAATCTAACATTTGTTGGTGATTATACAAACTAAAGCCGAATTCGAATAACAAAGAAGCGCATGGAGAGCACGAAAACGCAATAACGAAAGAAAAACATTTTCATTTTTCATTTTTGTGTATAGAAAGAACAGAGAGGGACTGCTGTAACACGGCACTCGGGTAGTCAGAGAGGAGCGTTGCGGAAAATAATTAAGAAAGGGACAGCGAGAGTAGATAGGTCGGTGGCTATACACCGAAGCGAGGTGTTGTAGTGAGGGTGTAGGTTATGTGGTAATTGACTGGGCGAGGGTTGGGGGCAAGTCAGGGGGGGGGGAGGCTGACAGTCCATCCGGAAACGCGTTATTCACGATGCCTTATTGGTTTTTATGCGAAGAATGGTACGGGTGGCAGGTGTTCGTGGGCCGCGGGATATCGCGGCGCCATCGCGTACCTTCTTACATGTAGCGAGGTGTAAAGTGGGTTTGTGGTGAGTTTTCCAAGTTGTTTTGTAAGTCTGGTGTGAGCGTAGGTGTTGAGAAGAGTTAGTTTGTTGTTGTTGTGTAGTGCGTCCATTCTCGAGTACAGCGGCGAACGGCAAGCGCGTTTCAGAGCAGAGTTCTGAATGCGCTGAGCCTTTCGCTTCCAGGTGTCGCTCGAAGCTACGAGTGACAGTGGGGCGTACGTGAGAATGGGACGCACGAGTGCTTTGTATAAGTGTAGTTTTAGTTTTTTACTCGCTGGGTAGAACCTACCCAGCATTTGCAAAACGGTTCCTATTTATAAGCTGCGATGTTGCCAGTAAGAAGCTGTTATCGTTCGAAGCAAACAAAAAATACAAAAAAACAAAACAAAAAAAAACAATAAAAGACATCAAGAAACCTTACCTAACTTAGAAAAAACTATAAATGAGCAGAGCGCATATATTTAGTAAATAATAGACTAAAAGTTACGGTAACACTTCAGATTCGGGGCTGCACGGTAGATGGCGCTGTCGGCTACAATTTTAGGCTACAATATATCTCTTATGATGTCAGACGATAGCGTCAAATGTGAACAATCACGGCGTAATATTTTTTTTGATTGAAACTCATGATCATCGCACAAGCAGTCCCCTTAACATAACATAACATAACATAATGTCACGGATGATAAAAGCCACAAGGGCCTATCAAAGGTCATCCACCTCCGTCAAAACCCACCCACAAAAAGCACCATCACCAGGGGAAGACAAAATCAAAGTCCCCCGCAATATAATATAACATGACAAAAGCCACAAGGGCTCATCATAGGTCATCCAAGTCAAACGGCCTCTTTTTTAAAGCACCCAAACTCCCAGGAAAACTACGTCCAGAGGATTGCATCCAGAAACAAGGGTATCACCAATCAAGGCTTGTCAAGAACTAAATCATGCAGCTATAGATATATACAAACAATATTAATATATACAAAACTTGGAACCATCACAACCTTCCCTCCCCATAAACTCATCCAACCTACTCTTAAATACATTTAAATTTGGACTACCTACTACCCTCAGCGGCAATTTGTTCCAGAAATCTACCACTCTATTGGTGAAAAAATATTTTCTTAAATCCAACCTACACCCTTGCTTTTTAATTTTCAAGTGGTGACCTCTAGTCCGATTTCCATCATCTAACTCAAAAAAATTGCTAACATCCAATTTATCTATCCTGGAAATTTTTTTTAAGAGTTCAATCATATCTCCTCTCACACACCTTTCGAACGAGAACATATTTAATACCCTCAGTCTATCTATATATTCAAGGTGCTTCAGGGTCAGAATAATCTTTGTTGCCCTCCATTGCACTGACTTAAGGTTAATATTCTGTCTAAAATGTGGGGACCATGCCTGTATACACTACTCTAGATGTGGCCTAACATAAGAGTTATAGAGTTTAAGAATAACCTCCTTACTTTTGTAACTGACATTTCTCTTAATGAAACCCAGCACTCTATTTGCCCTATTTCTTGCTTCAATACACTGCTTAGAAAACCTTAATGACTTATCTATTACTACTCCTAGATCTTTCTCATCCTCTACTGAGCTCAGCCAATGCCCATCCATTTCCTAGTTAAATTCTCTATTATCTTTTCCCATGTTAATAACTTTGCACTTATCAAGTTTGAAAGTCATTTGCCACTTATGTGCCCAGGATAACAATTTATTTAAATCCCCCTGCACTTTAAAATTATCATCAATATCTTTAACTACAGCTGCTAATCTGGTATCATCCACAAAAATTGACACTTTATTATTAACTGCCTCCCCAAGATCGTTTATATAGATGACAAATAATAATGGACCGAGAACTGATCCCTGAGGAACCCCACTGATAGCATCCCTCCACTCTGACTTTATACCATTTAGCACTACCCTTTGCTTCCTGTCTTTCAGCCACTCAGCCAGCCAATTTGAAACACCCCCACATATCCCAATCATTTTTAATTTATGAACTAGTCTCCTATGTGGTACCTTATCAAATGCTGTTTTTTTTTATCCCCAACAGCTTTTTACTGGCAGAAAAACCTAACCTAATAACAAACGATTCTCACTTTTATAGGTTTCTTGATTAGTTTATGCGCATCTAGATAATCTAAAAGTTTTTCGCAATTATACAAAGTAAAGCCGAATTTGAATAACAAAGAAGCACATGGAAAGCACGAAAACACAATAACGAAAGAAAAACATTTGCAAAACAGGTCCTATTTATAAGCTACGATGTTGCCAGTAAGAAGCTGTTATCGTTCGCAGCAAACAAAAAATATGAAAACAAAACAAAAAAAATAAAAGAAATCAAGAAACCTTACCTAACTTAGGAAAAAACTATAAACGAGCAGAGCGCAGATATTTAGTAAATAATAGACTAAAAGTTACAAATCCCCCAAACAAAAAAATATAACGCAGTGATTGGTCACATCTGATGCTACCATCTGACATCATAAGAGATATGCTGTAGCCTCAAATTGTAGCCGACTAACAGCGCAATCTACCGTGTGCTCTGAATCTGAAGTATTACCTAAAGTTACAAATCCCCAAAACAACAACAAAATATAACGCCGTGATTGGTCACATCTGATGCTACCGTCTGACATCATAAGAGATATATATGCTGTAGCCCAAAATTGTAGCCGACTAACAGCACCATCTACCGTGCGCCCCAAATCTGAAGTATTACCCTATCTGGATTCTCTTCTGTAAATACTGAAGAAAAATGATCATTAAGAACCTCTACTATTTCCTCATCAGATTCTTTCAAACCCCACTTCATATCTAATAGGCCCATTTTATCACTGTTAGATTCGTTATTAATTCTATAATAGCTAAAGAGTTTTTTTTATCTTTATTATTATTTTGAGCTAATTTAATTTCTGTCTCCCCTTTGCTTTTCTTATAATCTTATTTAGCTCATTTCTGGTCGACCTATAGTGATTTAAATTGTCAAAAGTACTCTCTCTCTGTATGCCCTTTTCATTGAAATTTTCCTAGCTATCTTCTGATTCCACCATAACTGCTTTCTACATTTCTTCCTAATAGCCTTCATTGGAATACACTGCTCCTGGACTATGTTTAATGTAGTCTTAACATAACATAATTTCATGGATGACAAAAGCGACAAGAGCCTATCAAAGGTCATCCGCACCTGTCAAAACCCACCCACAAAATGCCCACATCTCATAAGTATTGTTCTCCCTAAATTCTATATCCCACCTAATCTGATTTAGCAAGTTGCGTAATTTATTATAATTGCCCCTTATAAAAGTTTGGAGTTTGTTGATGTTCTACCTTTCACTATTCCCAAGTTAAAATGAACCATCTTTCTTATAGCTTTTTGGTTTTGTGTCGGTGATTCCTGTTAAAACATAACATAATTTCACGGATGACAAAAGCCACAAGGGCCTATCAAAGGTCATCCGCATCCATCAAAACCCACCCACAAAAAGCACCATCGCTAGGGAAAGACAAAATCAAAGTCCCCCACAATATACTATAACAGATGACAAAAGTCACAAGGGCCCATCATAGGTCATCCAAGTCAAACGGCCTCTTTTTTTTAAGGCACCCAAACTCCCAAGAAAACTACATCCAGAGGATTGCGTCCAGAAACAAGGGTATCACCAATCAAGGCTTGTCAAGAACTAAATCATGCAGCTCTAGATATATACAAAACAATATTAATATATGCAAAACTTAGGAACCATCACAACCTTCCCTCCCTATAAACTCATCCAACCTACTCTTAAATACTTTTAAATTTGGACTACCTACTACCCTCGGCGGCAATTTGTTCCAGAAATCTACCACTCTATTGGTGAAAAAATATTTTCTTAAATCCAACCTACACCCTCGCTTTTTAATTTTCAAGGCGTGACTTCTCGTTCGATTTCCATCATCTAACTCCAAAAACTTGCTAACATCCAATTTATCTACCCCAGAAAATTTTTTAAAGAGCTCAATCATTTTCCCTCTCACATACCTCCTTTCGGCTGAGCTCAGTAGAGGATGAGAAAGATCTAGGAGTAGTAATAGATAAGTCATTAAGGTTTTCTAAGCAGTGTATTGATGCAAGAAATAGAGTGCTGGGTTTTATTAAGAGAAATGTCAGTTACAAAAGTAAGGAGGTTATTCTTAAACTCTATAACTCTTATGTTAGGCCACATCTAGAGTAGTGTATACAGGCATGGTCCCCACATTTTAGACAGAATATTAACCTTAAGTCAGTGCAATGGAGGGCAACAAAGATTATTCTGACCCTGAAGCACCTTGAATATATAGATAGACTGAGGGTATTAAATATGTTCTCGTTCGAAAGGTGTGTGAGAGGAGATATGATTGAACTCTTAAAAAAAATTTCCAGGATAGATAAATTGGATGTTAGCAATTTTTTTGAGTTAGATGATGGAAATCGGACTAGAGGTCACCACTTGAAAATTAAAAAGCAAGGATGTAGGTTGGATTTAAGAAAATATTTTTTCACCAATAGAGTGGTAGATTTCTGGAACAAATTGCCGCTGAGGGTAGTAGGTAGTCCAAATTTAAATGTATTTAAGAGTAGGTTGGATGAGTTTATGGGGAGGGAAGGTTGTGATGGTTCCAAGTTTTGTATATATTAATATTGTTTGTATATATCTATAGCTGCATGATTTAGTTCTTGACAAGCCTTGATTGGTGATACCCTTGTTTCTGGATGCAATCCTCTGGATGTAGTTTTTCTGAGAGTTTGGGTGCCTTAAAAAAGAGGCCGTTTGACTTGGATGACCTATGATGAGCCCTTGTGGCTTTTGTCATCTGTTATATTATATTGTGGGGGACTTTGATTTTGTCTCCCCCTGGTGATGGTGCTTTTTGTGGGTGGGTTTTGACGGAGGCGGATGACCTTTGATAGGCCCTTGTGGCTTTTGTCATCTGTGTAATATGTTATGTTATGTTATGTTTAATGCCCTCAGTCCATCTATATATTCAAGGTGCCTTAGGGAAGGAATAATCTTTGTTGCCCTCCATTGCACTGACTCAAGAAGGTTAATATCGTGTCTAAAATGTGGGACCATGCATGTATACAGTACTCTAGATGTGGCTTAACATAAGAGTTTGTTTGTTTTCATTTTATAATTCTGTATTTATTTGTTTTGTGCATTTTCTGTTTTGTATTTTTTTTTGTGTCAGTGATACCGACTAACAGGCAGTATATCCTACATAACATAACATAACATAATTTCACGGATGACAAGAGGCACAAGGGCCTATCAAAGGTCATCTGTATCCATCAAATCCCACCCACATAATGCATCCATAGGATTTTGTCAGATCATGCATCTACAATATACAATTTAACAATCCATAGGAATGTCCAACCATGCATCTACAATATATAATTTAAAGCCTCTATAGGAGTCTGTCAAAAACAAAATCAAAGTCCTCCAAAATATACAATAAAAAGAAACTGCATCCCCAGGAATGAGTCAAGAAACATATCCACATACCAAAAAGTAAGAAATTAACCCTCCATCCCCATATAATCATCCAATCTGCGCTTGAAAACATTCAAGTTTAGGCTGTCTACAGTCTTAGGTGGCAAACTATTCCAATAATCCACCACTCTGTAAGTGAAAAAAATATTTTCTAACATCCAGTCTGCACTCTGTTTTTTAATCTTTAAGTGGTGGCCTCTAGCTCTATTACTACCTTCTAACTCAAATAACTTGCTGAAATCCAATTTATCCATCCCAGAAAAGATTTTAAAAAGCTCAATCAAATCTCCCCTCACACACCTTCTTTCAAATGAAAACATATTTAATACCCTCAGTATATCTTCATATTCAAGGTGCTTCAGGGATGGTATTATTTTTGTTGCCCTCCCTTGTACTGACTCTAATAAGTTTATATCATGTCTAAAATGTGGTGACCATGCCTGTATACAGTACTCTAAATGTGACCTGACATAAGAGTTGTATAGTTCTAGAGTTTGTTTACATTTATATATACTTTTTTAGCTATTTGATCCTGTTTAATTTCCCTGTTTTGTTTCTCCTGCTTGTCCTCATTTCAATGGTGGGTCGTGGTGCCATGAGTAAGCAGGCTGCTTACACTGGATCAAGGGCTGAATCTTCCTTCCCGTGTAACACTTGCTGTAAGTTTGTTCTCGATGAAGACACTATAGCTTATGGTATTTGTAACAATTGATGCCACGGTACAAGTGCCTGTTCTGGATTGTCTCCTGTGCTGGTTAGGGAAATAATTCAGCATGGTGGTAAGAATGTTTATTTTACTTGCCCCCATTGTGAGTCTGCTGCCCTGCTCTCTTCACAGGGTTGTTGTGGGGACTTAGTAAAGTCACTTAGCGACTCTATGATTCAAATGGTGGTGACTGTGGCTGAGCTTAGTACTAAGGTTGCCACCTTGTCTGCTCGGGGTAGCCTAGATGACTTCATAGCACAGCTTGTAAGTCTGGCTACTGAGGTGCAAGATCTGCCTGCTGGTTTGGCTTCAGGCACTAGATCCTCTATTCCCAGGGAGGAAGTGTTACAGGCCGTTAAGGAGGAAACAAGAGAGTTTCATGAGAGGGACAAAAGAAGGCAGTGTATTATTGTTAGGGGGTTGTCTTCTTCAAAATTTGCCAGTGACTTCAGAGAAGTAACTTCTTTCTTGTGCACTGACATCCCAAATATATTGGTCACTGATACTATCTGCATTAGAGGAAATCTAGTTTGTGCTAAAATTTCTAATGATAACCATTGCATCAACTTTTGTCTAACTCTAAAAGGCTAGTTGGTTTGTGATTCTCCTCGGCATATGTAAATATGGACCTTACTTACAAACAGACAGGATATGAAGGAGAAAAGATCTCATAAAAGTGCCATTAGTGCTACTGTTGGTCTGGGCTCAAGTACTCCTCCCGCTTCTGTGCCTTTGACATCTTCTGTTTTACCTTTTCCAGCTATTGTGACACCTCGCCCAATTCTGTCCCTGAGTTCTCTCACTCTTGGTGGATCTGTTCATGTACAAGTGGCAAATTTTCAAGCAAGAATGTAGTTTTGCCTAATTTCATTTCTGTTTTATTTTGGTTATGTAATTTAAATTGTTTGGTTAATAAAGTTAATTTTGTTTATAATATTTGTTCTAATTTTGGGATTGTTGGGGTAACTGAGACATGGCTTACTTCTGCTATTTCTTCTTCTGTGGTCACTGTTCTCAGATATACTTTTTACAGAAATGATTCTCCCTCCAATCTGCCTAAGTATGGAGTTGGGTTGTATGCAGATAATTCCTATAAAGTTGGCCAGTTCTTTAATAACCACCCTAATACCTGTTGTGTCTTTTTACCAAGCTTTAAAGTTTATGTCATGGTGGTATATAGACCTCCTAGCTATTCATTGTTTGATAATGCTATGTTGCTTTTATTTTTGGAATCTTTCTGTTCTGGTAAAGATTTAATCCAAATGGGTGACTTCAACCTGCCTGAAATTGACTGGCCTGGCTTAGTCCCTTTTGCACACTCACTCCTCTCCCACTCTTTTCTCAATCTTTTTAACACACTTGGCCTTACTCAATGGGTTGATTTTCCCACTTTCATTTGTTCTAATAACATTCTTGACCTGAGTTATCATGCTTTGACCCTCTTCATGGTTGTGATCATATAGGTGTTCTGTGGTTTCCCCTGGTTAATTTTTTGACACCATGTAAACATCTTGACTGGTTTCGGACTAAGTTTTCCTTAATGAAAGACTATCTCTCTACTTTCAAAGGGAGGAGGTATTTCATGGTGGTAATATTGAAGAGAGTTATACTAATTTTTTGTCCATTTTGTCCTCCGCTATTTCCTATTTTGTACCCTGTAAACAACTGAAGGGATTCAAACCTCCTTGGACTAGGAAGTTATCATTGGCCATTTCTAAACAAAAATCTAATGCCTGGCGTAGGTATAAGATCCTACAGATGTGTTTCAGGCAAAATTCTCCTTTATATAACATAACATAATTTCACGGATGACAAAAGATACAAGGTCCTATCAAAGGTCATCCGCATCTGTCAAAACCCACCCACAAAATGCATCCATAGGATTGTGTCATCATGCATCTACAATATACAATTTAAACAATCCATAAGATTGTGTCCAATCATGCATCTACGATATACAATTCAAACCATACACAGAAATATGTCAAAACAAAAAACATCATCTTCAAGACTCGCCAAAATCAAAATCAATCGTAATATAATAAAAAACTACATCCACAGGAATGAATCCAGAATACCCCTAAAGTTAATTGTCCCTTCCCATATAATCATCTAATCCGTGTTTGAATACATTCAAGTTTGGACTGCCGACCATCTCAGATGGCAAACTATTCCAGTAATATACCACTCTTCTGGCGAAAAAATATTTTCTAACATCCAACCTGCACCTCTGTTTTTTAATTTTTAAGTGGTGACCCCCTAGTTCTATTACTACCTTCCAACTTAAATAACTTGCTAAAGTCCAACTTATCCATCCCAAAACAGATTTTAAAAGCTTAATCATATCTCCCCTCACATATCTTCTCTCAAATGAGAACATATTTAGTACCCTCAGTCTATCTTAATATTCAAGGTGCTTCAGGGAAGGTATTATTTTTGTTGCCCTCCTTTGTACTGTAGCAGGTTGATGTCATGTCTAAAATGTGGTGACCATGCTTGTATACAGTACTCTAAATGTGGCCTAACATACAAGTTGTAGAATTTAAGAATAACCTCTTTACTCTTGTAGCTAACATTCCTGTTAATGTATCCTAGCACCCTGCTTGCTATATTTTTTGCCTCAATACACTGCTTTGGAAACTTCAGTGACCTATCTACTACAATGCCTAAGTCCTTCTCACCCTCAACTGAATTCAGCCAATGCCCATCCATTTCATAGCTTGCTAAATTCCATATTATCCCTTCCCATGTTAAGAACTTTGCATTTTGTACGGTTAAAAGTCATTTGCCACTTCTGAGCCCAATTTAGTGTCATCAGCAAAAATTGACACTTTGCTATTTACAGCCTCCCCAAGATCATTTATATAAACTATAAATAATAAATGACCTAGAACTGATCCCTGAGGTATGCCACTGATAACATCCATCCCCTGTGACCTTGTAGTGTGCAATAACTGCACACACACAAAGAGAGAGAAAAGGACAAATATATATTTTGCCAGGTCAAAGTATCAAAGATGGAATGGTATGACCAATAAAATAAGGTCGTTTGGAGACGATTTGTGAATCAGTGGAATCTGATGAGAATGTCTGGTTTGAAACCTGACCACAATGTAAGGCTATCCCACCCGAGTGTGAGAACAGATAGGCAAACAGAGTAATTAGAGCTGTCTGGAATGGGGACAGAACCAGCGACAAAAGAGGTTTCACCTTAATGTAAAATGGGCATCTTAACTTTAAGCAAATGGAGTCTCTGTGATGCCCGCACAAGGAGGAAACTGTGGCTAATCGTAGCCTGGACTCCAACCAATCACAGGCTCTACTGGAAGTATTGGGTGGGCGGGCTCTGCCTCAGTAACTCAGGGAAGGCAGAGCTATACTTCGCCACCAGGATGCCCCTTGGTATAAATGCAAAAGGATTAATCATTAATCAACATTATAATCATTATTATAACTAGATTAACATTATAGACTCTTAATTCACCACTCTGCGAATCTCCATTCTTTTTGCGCTTGCCATTATAACTCGATTTTGTTTTTCATTTTGGTGCTTGACTTCTTTTTATTTTTATCTAACCTCGCTTTAGGCTCATAATTAAGTACAGTGACCTATTTCCTTGTTGGTAGTTGCTAATTTTTTTGAATATTTTTACTGGATTCAATCAACACACATTTCTTTAAATTCTTATCAAGGTCAATTATAAGTTTATTCTATGATTCAGATTTTCTTTTCTCCTCAGCAATTTTTTATTGATTGAAATTAAAAGCATACAATTGCCAAGAGTTTATTGTATATTGAAAAGCATAACTATTACCGGATTTATAAAAATTCTTAAATTTTAAAAAAAGAAATGAATATAAGCATAATAAGTAATGAAAATTTATATCAAACTGAAACAGATCATAAAAAGGTAAGGATAATACCTTCATTTGTTTCATCCGTTTTATTTCTCTCAACAAATCTGAAAAAAACCCCATTGCTGATGGAGTTTGAACAAATATGATATTGGTGGTCAGCAATGACTAGTGTTTGCTGCATCTACTTCTTGCTAGTCAGTTCTCTATTTAGGGACTCTGATTAAAGGCGTGCTGTCATGATCTACTGGTTTTGGTGAATCTGAAAAAAGTGCAGATTCTTTGTAACCCCCAAATTAGCAGTTGATGAATATTCTCTATTCCACCATTAGACATTCACAGCTAAGAGATAATTGTGAATGCTTCCATAAATACCTTACGATAATCTAGTTTTAAATCTTGCAAGTTCATTATGTTTCCTATAAGTGTGTAAAAGCTGCATTTAACTTCATTACTTCACATATGTTTAAACTATGGGAGTTATGGTATGCAGGTGTGTTTACAATATTCCAAGTGATACCAATTATAGAAATTATATAGTAGCTTTTCTCCTTTAAGTTGTGTCACTTATCCATATCTTGTATTTTTGGCCTCTTCATTCAGTATAGCTGACAATTATTGACTGTCATCTTTACTTTAAGAATATTTGTGAGAAATGGAAAGTAAAGGAAGAGATTTTGGGTCCTGCACTAGATTCATCTACTGAGAATGAATGCAGGTTCCTTACAAGCATCAAACTACCAGCTGATGAGTCCTCTGAAATTCTCCCACAGGATTTCCCCCTGAAGAAGGTAATGGTATTATTGATACTTCTTTTAATCCATAGTGTTAATCAAGTTTTACCTGGGTGGGGAGAATATTTTGGAACTTCTGTTGATCATGTGTGTTTTTGATGAGCCCTCCCACCTCACACATTACCACTCTCTATACAAATGCACTAAACATCCCACAAATAGACACACAGATCTTAAAAAAAAAAAAAAATGAGAACTTAAACTATTCTTAACTAAATAAAAAATTCTCGATACCCTCATACAAGAAACACTCCTTGCTCCAGACCCACCTCACTCCTTCCCAAATATAACGAATTGCTTGACTCTCACAAACAATACTCAACCCAATGTGCAAGGCTTTAGAACATTAACTCACAAAGACACCCCCTTCACAAACACCACTCCTCTAACTTGCCAGCTAATTAACAATGCTCTACACATTGAACTTCTCTCCATCTAAATAAAACTAAAGAATGGATCTTATAAGAAAATATATACATTCTTCTATCCACTTCAAGAAAGTCCTCACAAAAATTACATACCTCACCCAGAAACCCTTACAAACACCCCTAACCTTATCCTGGGAGCTGATTTCAATGATTATCACAAAACCTGGCTTGCTACCTAACCTAACAATAAATAAGATGAAGCACTCAACACACTACATTCACTAACTTTACTAAACCACAGAAACAAAGCCACTTGCCCCCATGACCACAACCAACAACAATCATCACCAGATATCAGTTTCTGCATCCATATTCTACAAATTTGTACAATGTCGGAAATCATACATTACCTCTGATCAGACCACAACACCATCCTCATCAACTTAGAACACACACATACCATCAATCACACTCACAAGCAAACATACACCAACTACTACAAAGCAAACTGGCCCAACTTCACTCAATAGGTAGGTAAGAATCAAAACAACATTTCTGACTTCCTAACCCAAGACACTACATTCAAGAATTACTTCACTCAAACAATAACAAACACAAACAAAACACACATTCTACAAGGCTTCAAAACCTGTTAAAACTCAAGCATCACCACAGAAGTTGCTGACTTCATAAATAAAGAAATCTACTAAAAAAAACCAGGACAATGACTTGTGAAAATGACTCAGGAAATCAACAGCCTAAAGATAATCATTTCACACCTCATCAACTAAAAAAAGCAAAATTGGAAAAGATACATTTATTTTTATTTATTTATTTCATATTAATCCAATCTACAGTATAAACATATTACATTTTAAATCAATGACAAGTTACAATAAGTACTTTATACATACTTGTATATATGTATATACATACAAAGATTATTAATGGGCCAAAAATAAGTCAGTGACTTTTAGGGCAGAAACTTAAAACTTAAGACTAACAGCTAAATAAGCATAACATAATCAAGAATAAAAATCCCTTCATGTTTACGAACAGAGAATGCCTTTGTTATAAAAAATATAAACAACTTAGTATACATTTGAGAACCTAACCATTGTAGAGATTGCAAATGACAAATAATTATAGTATTTAAATTTAGAGATAATTAAAAAATGATTTAGTTTTAGCGAGTATTTCAAAAGATCTGTAGTTAACATATTCAACAGTCGTATATAAATCATAACATATTTATAATCTGTAAAACAGAGTAATAGTACACAGTATAATAGTGTACAGTAACAAATAAATACATAATAACAAAAACTGTAATAGAAATTTAGTAAGTCAAAATTATATTGTTTTTAAGAGCTTTTTTTGAATTGAGGTAAATCAACATAACAAAACTGAAAAAAAAATCAAATCACTCTATAATGACTACAAGACCCCTCCCCAACTGATGAAGTACTCCTCACATACAACAAGATCCCTTCTGCTAAAGAACACTGCAATATTTTAATGAAGTACTTACAAAATCATTCATAAAACCACTTTCTATCTTACACAATAGGAGCTAAAAACATCTGAAGAATTTATATTAACACAATAGCCCCTCCCTCCTTTCAACCAGCGGCTACCAATTTCATCAAATCCCTGAAACACTATAATGTCAAACTTGATTTCCAACATAAACTTAAAGCACTTCAAATGCTCCTAGTCCTCACCAAAATTTTCAACCACTCCTCACTTCACAATCAAATCCTCATAATCCAGAAAAAAGCAAACATTGTCCTGATAATTAAAAAAAACAAACAAAACAAACAAACCAAGCATCATCCCGCTGCCCTTTCCTTTCTATCCACAATATCCCAAACACTAAAAGAAAATGCATTCTAAGATGCATCATAATTCACATCCTGTTGGTCTCACCAAACAGTTTCAGACAAAACCACTCCACAACAACCACCTTAAAAGACATGACACAACATATCTTAGATGGCTTCAACCAAAATCCAGTCCCCAAAAGAACAATCTCAGTTACCATTGACATCAACACAGCTTTTTATATGGTTCTACTTTATATCTTAACCTAGAAAATCCTCAATACTCCACTTACACTGAAATAGTAAAAAGTCGCTCATCAATGAAAAGGACTCAGCAAAAGGCTAATTAATAGCCTATATGAGACAGCTCCTGTTCCCATCATAAAGTTCAGTCCTACCTACCATCCTTATCCATAAATCTATCCAGTTTATTCTTAAAATTCTTGAGGGAGGATGCTTCTATTACATGACTAGTGAGCCCATTCCATTCATCTACAACTCGATTTGTAAACCAATTTCTACCACTCTCTTTCCTAAACCTAAACTTGTCCAGCTTAAACCCATTGCTACATCTCCTATCCAGTTCATTAAAAATAATATCCTTACCTATGCCTCCTATATTATAACCTTTTACCCGCTTGAAGACCTCAAGCAAGTCCACTCAAACTCTTCTCTCTAAGGCATGTAGATAAATAGTCTCTTAAGCCTTTCACCATAAGGCAAGCCAGGTACAGTTTCAGAATGACATCAGTAATCCTATTACTTACACTCCTCCCAATAAACCCAAATACCCTATTAGCTTTATTCCTAGCACTTCTAGGCTGGAGCTCAGAACTTACAAGCAAACACAAGTCTCTTTCAAATTCTGACCAGTAGATTACACCTACCCATACTAAGTACAGTACACTTATGTTAACTTCCATTTCCCTACCCATTGGGATAGTAGGGTCAATTCATCTTGTAATACATTAACATCAGGATCAGACTTCATAATCTTACTTTAGTTTCATCGGCAAACTTGCTCAGGTCATTACTTATCCCTATGTCAAGATCATTAATATAAATTGATGGCCCCAACACTGACCCCTGAGGACCCCCCCCCCACTGGCAATATTCCTCCACTCCGATTTAATCCTGTGTGTCGCGGCTTCCGCAAGTTCCACTCCACGTCGGATGCTCTGCTCCGACTGGAAAATGCCATCTGCGAGGCTTTCCTTCTTAGACAGCACTACGCCACGGTGTTTTTCGATCTGGAGAAGGCCTATGATACCGCATGGCGATACGGTATCATGGAGACTCTCCACACGATGGGGGCGAGGGGACGCCTCCCAATTTTTATATCTGAATTTTTGCGAGATCGTCGATTCCGCGTACGGGTGGGGGGATCCCTCTCCGGCCCAAAGGAGCAGGAAGAGGGTGTCCCGCAGGGAAGTGTCCTCAGTGTCACACTCTTTGCCCTGAGCATCAACGGCATCACCTCGGTGCTGCCGGAAGATGTTCTCACTACGCTCTACGTGGACGACCTTTCGATCTCTTTTGGCGCGGCCCAGATGCCAACTCTGGAGCGTCGACTCCAACAGGCATTGAACCGCGTCTCTCGCTATGCCGAAGCGCACAGGTTTCGGTTTTCTTTGGCCAAGACTAAGGTGGTGCACTTCTGCCGCCATCCACGGCTTCATCCCGACCCAGATTTGTTTCTTAATGGGGTGCGCCTGGATGTGGTTGAGTCGCACCGTTTCCTTGGTCTTGTATTCGACCGACGCCTCACCTGGGAGGCTCATATTCGCAGCCTTAGGGTCTCTTGTACCCGCGCCATGGACATTCTCCGTTCCGTGACGTTTAGCGCTTGGGGTGCCTTACTTTTTGATGTATCCTTTGTTCGTTCGAAGCTCGACTACGGATGCGAGTTTTATGCATCCGCAGCCGAGCGTTTATTGCGGAAGGTGGATTCGATCCACCACACCGGCCTTCGCCTTGCGACCGGTGCCTTCCGCACTTCCCCCATTGAGAACCTGTTGGTCGATGCTGGGGAGATGCCACTCGCTCTGCGCCGCGTGCAGTGTATCACTCGACTGTACGCGCGAGCCCGGCGCCTCCCTCAGTCGCCAACAGCTCTCACTGCATCCGCAGCTGATCTCGATGGTGCCTATGCCGTCGAGAGACGCCAGTCATACCCTAAGCCTTTTGGGTTTAGGGCCAGGAAACTCCTTCGAGAGGTAGATATCGCTCTCGGGCCGGTGGCGCCCCTGGTTTTTCCCAGGACACCACCCTGGAGGGTACCACATTTGGCTATTTGTCGCCACGCCTCTGCTACCCAAGCTTGTACGGCGCCGGGAGTATTGCGTTCGACCTTTTTGGAGCACACATCGTGTCACGCTGGAACCGTGCCAGTGTATACGGATGGCTCCAAGTCCCAAGAGGGGGTCGGCTTCCACGCCGTATCCCCTCTGTTTGAAGTCAGCGGGGCTCTACCAGACGCTGCGTCTGTCTTCACGGCCGAGCTGGTGGCAATACACCACTCGGTACGGGAGATTACGCGACGTGCCCGGTTCAGAGACCGGATTGTGATCTATAGCGACTCACAATGCGCCCTGAGTGCTCTCGGGGCATTGGAATCTCCGCATCCCCTGGTTCGCGATATCCGTGACGCCACGGTTTTGGCGAGCCGGGCAGATGTCGAGATTATCTTCTGCTTGGTTCCTGGACATGTAGGAATTGCGGGGAATGAGGGTGCCAAAGAGTCCGCGAGGACTCTGCGACCGGACCAGCGTTTCGCTCTTCCTCACACTGACTACATGGCAGGAATACGGGCAGCTCTTCTGACTGCTTGGCAAAGAAGATTTTGAGACGGTTGAAGGGAACTTAAAGTTGCGTGCCATTGCGCCGCGACTGTTCCCATGGACCTATCCCCCAATGCCGCGGCGGCTTCAGGTTGCTTTCTGTCGTCTTCGAATCGCACACACTCGTGTGACGCATCGCCACTTGATGGAGCGCTCGCATGCGCCCTATTGCAACGACTGCGTCGTCCCCCAGACTGTTCGGCATATTCTTGTCGAATGTCCCAGTCTGGGTGATCTTCTCGCACGATACCTGTCTCGGTACCAGGATGGGCGGGGTCGCTACCGCCTGTCCCTTGTACTCGGGACGAGTGCGTGCACCATGATTGATGGACTTATTGACTTTTTGGGGGAGGCCGGCCTTCTCCCTTTCATTTAACCCGGTTTTATTGTTGTTGTTGTTTTTGTTATTGCTTTGTTATTGTTATTTCTTTTTATTGTTGTTTCCTGTTGAATTTTTTTGAAGTAGCCTAGAACTAGGCTGTTTGTTTACGGCAAATTATGCCTAAGTCGGCAGTCGCCAGATAGCCCCTTAATAATAAATAATAATCCTGTGTGTCTTTGCCCTCTGTCACAAGCAATAACTGAATCCACCTAAAATCATTTCCTCAATCCCCTCCACATCCTTCCAGCCTGAGTGCAATTTAGGCAGCCCCTGTTTTTGGTGCACTTTTCCCTCAGCACTACTTTACCTTTTTATTATTATTATTAGCAGAGCTGTTACAATGTCTAGTGCCCCCAATTAAGATTGTGGGGTCCCCATAACAATATATCATACATTTACAAGTAGTGTCAGGCATGACAAATACTATTCTCAGCAGTGCCAATGCTGCGAAATACTTACAGAAAATGTTTATTTGAAAATTTTATATTTTCATTAATAAAATTAAAATTGTGGGCTACAGTGAGCCCCTTCAAGAGCCGGGGCCCCCCCAACTGGGGGGCAGTTGCTACGGCTCTGATTATTAGCATTATTATTACTATTATCATTTTTATTATTATTCAGTATTTTTATATTATAGTATTTATTATTATATTATAATTAGTATTAATTATTATTATTATTTAATAATATTTATTATACCCATCATTCTGGCTTTCCCCTCAAACATTTTTATCTGCACTTTGTATCAGGAGATTGTTCTCACCTGGACAGAGTTTGATCTGGTACCCATGATGCCTAGGTGGACTGCATGCCATCTAGGATCACCTAACAACAGGGTATGATAATAATAGGTGATCACCCACCCTACTCATTAGTGGACCCGCCTATCTCTACTTCTCTTCAGTACCTTCCCTCCTACCCCTTTCTACACTTATTTGTCTACCCACAGAGGTTCTGGTCACCCAGCACACTTTTATTCTCTTGTGAGCTCTAGGTGAGTGGCAGTGTATACTGTGAGGTCCCTACCTGCTGCGAATGCTGAAAGTCCATCGGCTTGGGGAAGTATTAGGTACAGGGTGTACTGAGCTGTTAACTCTCCTCATTTCCTCCAGTACAGATATAAGATGGCTATGCTGGCACTGTGGTTAAAGCTCCAGAGAAAAGTCACATGGATGATGTGCTGGGCTTATCGACGCAGGACTGGGACTGATTATGTCTAAATGATCACATTCTGGAATTTCTGTTCCTGCAGAGACTTGTCTCTTGACTTCCCCACTCATAGGGAGGTCATAGGATCTACTGAGCCCCTTTTTCATTTTTACTCTGATCATTGTGACAGCAGAAGGTAATAGTGGGAAAGTGCATGGAGATCCACCTCCAAGCGAGGCCTCAACCTCCCTAGGTTTAGGGGAGGATGAAGAAAATCAAGTCACCCCTTCAGCATTGCAATGCAACAAAGGCGCTTTCCCTTTGCCATCTTTGATCTGCTCTTTGGCAGCCCCACCTCTGAAAAGGACACAGGCCCCCCACTGTGCTTTCTCAGGGGATCCTACAACACTCTTATAAAAAAGAAGAGGCTTACTCCACTGCTAGGCCTATTGGTGTGGTGGATTCCCTCTTATCCCTTTCCTCTGGAGGCACCCTCGGGTGACTCCAGCTTGTTACCAGTGGCAGTCTCTCCTTTACCATTACAGAGGACTGCCAAGAGAACAGACAGGCAGCCCAAAATTGACCACTCTTGGTCAGATTGGCTCATTAGAGCTGACCCCCTTAGGGGGCAAGGGATAACACGGCCTGGCAGTCTGTGCCATCTATAGTCCTGCATATACAGTTTGCAGGGGGTCTGCAGACCTGCCCCCCTCTCTTCCCCGATGGATGTTGGTTTACTGGCCAGAGAAGACACACCAATAAGTTCTGTCGTGACCAAGTTCCAGATGGCATGATCTTCCATGGGGTCGAACCTGTGCTTGGTACCAGACACCGAACCTGAGTCTGCCCTTGTGAAAACTTCTCAAATAGCATGGGTTCCCTAGTACTAACAAAGTAAGGAGGGACATCCTCCCATGGCTGATGCCCATTTGACAGTCAAGACATTTTCCATTTTGTGTAAGGATCTTGCTGAGTCTGGTCCATCCAGCCTATGGGCTCCTTCCAGTGATGGAGAGAAGCGGGTTCATTCTCCACTCTCCTCTCCTAAAAAGGAAAGAATAGAGGAGTAAGGGTTCCCTGGAGATGGATAGGTCATCTGCCATTTTGGCAAGCGATCAGGCTGAGATTGGCACATCCAGCCCTGAGGCACTCTTGGGTTGAGTGTCCCATACCAAGACCAAAGTCACAACTGTGTGCAGCAGAGCCTCAATTATGTCGGAACCGCTCATTGCGAGACTACCTGGTGATTTTGAGGCTGCTGGGTTCAAACGCTTTCTAGTTATTCACTCCACTGATGGCAGCATGTTGGCCAAGGGCAATATGGTCCATCAGAGGAGAGCATAAGCTAGCTAGATAGGTAGAGAGCTGAAGGTGACCTGGTTCTCAGACAGGAGCCTTCTAGTGAATGTGTCAGATCCCTCTGAGGCAGCCATGATTAGTGCCCTTCAGATAATTAATGGCTTGCTTGGTGAGTGTGATACCACACTACCATGAATTTCATGAAAGGAGTGGTTTGTTCCAGACCACTTCCCTTAGATCCAAGAATCTTGTTGAGGCAGCATGCAGCATCATATAAAGAGTTCCATCTTGTAGCTCCTGCGATTATGAATGCTTCATCTAATTCGTCCTTGATGATATCTGCTGCTTGGGGGCTCCTGGCCTATTTGTTCACAAAGCTTGGGCTTTACTGAAAGCCAATCGCAACATGTTTGTAATCTTAATTTGTTGACTACTCCATAAATGACATAACCTTAGAGCTGGCTAACCATGGAGCAGGCAAAGTAGAACCTGTGATAAGAAAATGGGGAAAGACCTCGAGGTCCAACACAACAATTGAAGTAGCCCAAAGGTTAAGGAAGGTTCCAAAGTTTGGCTTTATTTCATTGAAATAAACAATTAAGAACATACAAAGAAAATAATACATATAATGAACACACACACACATAAGCACACACAAATATAGGCACATGCACATTTCACAACAAAGAATTAATATAAGTGGCATAATGTTGGGTTCAGAAACCTAGGAGTCCAGTTAGTAGAGGAACTGCAAGATCTTCATCTTCATACATTTTGATACATTATATATTTACTTTTATTTAATATTAAAACCTAAAGAAAGAAACACAGGTTAGTTATGAACTTAATTAATTATAATAAATTATAACAACACTCATCATCATATTTGACCATGACAAGCTCACTGAGTGTGTGTGTCAGTTGGTATTGCTACCGCATGAAGGCATTTGTACCACTGCTGCCATGGTGCTACTACTGCCACCACTTCGGCCATCCAAATTGCTCATGTAGATATGCAAACTCAGGCTTACCTGAAGTCTGTGTAAGTTGCACCAAGGCCATACACAATATGTCCCTATTGTGTATGTGTAAGTATGTCAAGTGCGGAGAGCCACACCCAGTTTCTTTGAAGCAATGTGGTGCATATCTGCTAGAGACTGAAATCCGGCTGTTCAGGCTATGGATCCTCTCTCATTTTGCAAGGCTAAGGACTTGGTTCTGTTGTGCCCGCCACTGCCTGACATGTCTTAGGTCTCAATTTTTAAAATAGCATCCTCTGCTCCTGTACCCTCTAGACCTAAAAGCATGGTCGTTTCCACACCCAGTAAGAACTCTTCTACTGGTTCTATTCACCCATGATGCTTCCCTGGTAGAGCTGGCGGCACAAAAGGTTCATGCCTAACCTTGGCTAAAACTGGGGTTCCCCTCCTTTCCTCAGGTGACCATTTCCTGTAAGTTGTTAGACTAACAGGAGGCAACACCCCTGAAGATGGTCGTAAGGCCATTTTCCAAAGTTACTAAAGCTGTTCCCTAAAAGGAGACAACCAAAGGAGCCACTGGTTGGTTCAGAGAGATTGGATCCTCCAAAGGAAAGAGACGCCCCACCCCCACCCATGAAGATGCCCCATCTGTACTGATGGTCCAATCAGGATCTTAAATAATGCAAAGTTTTTGTGTCCCATTGGAAAAAATGTCTATCTTTTGTCCAGAACTCTGTGGAGCATATTTTAGTGTTAAAAATTTTGTTCTCCTTATTCAAGAGTCTAACATTACCCTCAGCACAAACTACAATGCACTTTAGCTCACTTTTCTTTCACCTAAGCTCAAGTCACCCTCGCATCCCTTTGAGGCTTCATTCATCATCTTATCAATGATTGTCTGTTTTTGAATCTCCCCCCCCCCCTCCTAAAATTGGGCCTCCTAACACACTTGAGAATCTGAGAGAATGTTTTTATGAGAGCACTGCCCAGAGTGGTGCAGTCCCTCACCATAATACCCAAATCAGCTCTCTCTATTCAGTAACCCCCACCCACAGAACGATTTTATTACTACTTCACTTTCCTGTAAGGGGCGCAACTATGCGTTTTATCCCTGTTTCCTCGCTGTATATACAACCTCTCCCACAACTTTCTCTGGTCAGCCTCTAATTTCACAGGTTAGATGCTGACCTTCTCAGCCAACTATCCTGGATCGGGGCTAGGGGGAGGGGACAATGATCCCTCACCCTTGAGCTCCATTTTGGAATGGTGGGATTTTAAATAACTTGCTTTCTCCCTACCCACATCTTCCTCACCTCCTCTTCCTTTCTATTTTCAAACACTATAAATTTTACACCGTGCCCAAGGTGGAGCAGCCATGCTGAGGGACTGCCAGGCCACCAGGCGGGAGGGGTGGCCTTAAATGGTGGCACCTGGTTCTGCCAGCCCTGTATGCACCCCTTGCAGGGCGGGCTACTGTGAGGGGTGATGAGCCATTGCTTCCCAATGATGATACCAAAAAAATCTACTCTCAATTTCCCCTTGTGCATCATTGGAGCCGCCCTCGGGCAGCTTCACAGAAAAAAATGGAGGTCCTCCCCCTGTGCTCTTGCAGGGGACCCTCCAAATCTCTCTAACCAGAGAGGAGGCTTACTCCTCTCCTTCGCTTACAGGTGTAGGGGACTCCCCCTCACCCCCTTGTCTGGAGGTGCTTTCGGGTACCTCCCTCTTCCCAGCGGCAGTCCGAGCGAATCCGGGCTTGGCGCCAAGAACCAAACTTCGTCAGGCTAGGGCTAGGTTCCGGTATATTTCGAAGCACGCCCGCTGCTCTTCTTGGCGGGCATATGTGTCTTCACTTAACGGGAAGACCCCTCTAGCAGAGGTGTGGAATCGAGTCAAAAGGATTGGGGGCAAGTTCTCGCAGGACCTCCCTTCCCTTCTCCAGGAGAATGAGACTGCAATCTCGGACCCCGCGTCCGTGGCGGAATCCTTCGCGACCGCTTTTTCCGCATTCTCTAGCCGGGATGCTGCTCCGCCAGCATTCAATGTACGTCGTGATGTCGCGGAAGGCCGCCGGCTGGACTTTACCTCCAGAGGCGGAGAACCCTTCAATGACAGGTTTACTGTGAGTGAGTTGCGCTCCGCTCTTGCTTCATGCGCGGAAAACGCCCATGGTCCGGACGATGTCCTGTACGCCATGCTTCGACACATAGGTGAGCGAGGCATGGCCTTTCTCTTAGATTTGTTCAACAGGATCTGGGTAGAGGGTCTCCTCCCAGATTCCTGGCGAATCGCTACTGTGCTTGACTTTCACAAACCGGGGAGAGATCACTCTACTCCAGCCGGTTTCCGCCCAATCTCAATAACCTCTTGCATGTGCAAGTTGATGGAGAAATTGGTAAATGTTCGATTAGCCTTTTTCTTGGACAGCGGAGGCCATCTGTCTTCTGCACAGTGCTGCTTCCGCAAGTTCCACTCCACGTCGGATGCTCTGCTCCGACTGGAAAATGCCGTCTGTGAGGCCTTCCTTCGTAGACAGCACTACGCCACAGTGTTTTTCGATCTGGAGAAGGCCTATGATACCGCATGGCGATACGGTATCATGGAGACTCTCCACACGATGGGGCCGAGGGGACGCCTCCCAATGTTTATATCTGAATTTTTGCGAGATCGTCGATTCCGCATACGGGGGGGGGGGGAGCCCTCTCTGGCTCAAAGGAGCAGGAAGAGTGTCTCGCAGGGAAGTGTCCTCAGTGTCACACTCCTTGCCCTGAGCATCAACGGCATCACCTCGGTGCTGCCGGAAGATGTTCTCGCTACGCTCTGCGTGGACGACCTTTCGATCTCTTTTGGCGCGGCCCAGATGCCAACTCTGGAGCGTCTCTCGCTATGCTGAAGCGCACAGGTTTCGGTTTTCTTTGGACAAGACTATGGTGGTGCACTTCTGCCGCCATCCACGGCTTCACTCCGACCCAGATTTGTTTCTTAATGGGGTGCGCCTGGATGTGGTTGAGTCGCACCGTTTCCTTGGTCTTGTATTCGACCGACGCCTCACCTGGGAGGCTCATATTCGCAGCCTTAGGGTCTCTTGTACCCGCGCCATGGATATTCTCCGTTCTGTGACGTTCAGCACTTGGGGTGCTGATAGCGCTTCTGCCTTACTTTTTTATCGATCTTTGGTCGTTCGAAGCTCGACTACGGATGCGAGTTTTATGCATCCGCAGCCGAGCGTTTATTGCGGAAGGTGGACTTGATCCACCACACCGGCCTTCGCCTTGCGACCGGTGCCTTCCGCACTTACCCCATTGAGAGCCTGTTGATTCTGGGGAGATGCCACTCGCTCTACGCCGCGTACAGTGCATCACTCGCCTGTACGCGCTAGCCCGGCGCCTCCCTCAGTCGCCAACAGCTCAAACTGCATCCGCAGCTGATTTCGACGGTGCCTATGTCGCCGAGAGACGCCAGTCATACCCTAAGCGCTTTGGGTTTAGGGCCAGCAAACTCCTTCGAGAGCTAGGTATAGCTCTCGGGCCGGTGGCGCCTCTGGTTCTGCCCAGGACGCCACCCTGGAGGGTACCACATTTGACTATTTGTCGCCACGCCTCTGCTCCCAAAACTTGTACAGTGCCGGGAGTATTGCGTTCGAACTTTTTGGAGCACACCTCATGTCAGGCTGGAACCGTGCCAGTGTATACGGATGGCTCCAAGTCCCAAGAGGGAGTCGGCTTCCACGCCGTATCCCCTCTGTTTGAAGTCAGCGGGGCTCTGCCAGGCGCTGCGTCTGTCTTCACGGCCGAGCTGGTGGCAATACACCACTCGGTACGGGAGATTACGTGACGTTCCCGGTTCGGATACCGGATTATGATCTATAGCCACTTACAAAGCGCCCTGAGTGCTCTCGGAGCATTGGAATCTCCGCACATCCTGGTTCGCGATATCCGTGAGGCCACGGTTTTGGCGAGCCGGGCGGATGTCGAGATTGTCTTCTGCTGGGTACCTGGACATGTAGGAATTGTGGGGAATGAGGGCGCCAAGGACTCTGCGACTGGACCAGCGTTTTGCTCTTCCTCACACCGACCCAATGGCAGGAATACAGGCAGTTTTTTGAACTGCTTGGCAAAGAAGATGGGAGACGGTCGAAAGGAACTTAACGTTACATGCCATTTCGCCGCGACTGTTGCCATGGACCTATCCGTCAATGCCACAACGTCTTCAGGTCGCTTTCTGTCGTCTCCGAATCTGACACACTCGTGTGACGCATCGCTATTTGATGGAGCGCTCGCCTGCGCCCTATTGCGACGACTGCGTCGTCCCCCAGACTGTTCGGCACATTCTTGTCTAATGTCCCAGTCTGGGTGATCTTCGTGCCCGCTACCTGTCCTGGTACCGGTAACGGGTGGGGTCGCTACTGCCTATCCCTTGTACTCGGGACGAGTGCGTGCATATTGACTGGTGGACTTGTTGACTTTTGGGTGGAGGCCGCCCTTCCCCCTATTATTTAAGTAGGTTTTTTTTTGTTTTGTTTTTGTTTTTTTTGCTTTTGTTTTTTTCCCTTATAGGTTGCATGCTCCTGCGCCGGGGGGGACCTCCCCCCGATGCAGGAGCTTGCTTACTGTTTTCTTCCTTTCCCCCTTTTTTGTGAGGGTATTGTGTTTTTTTGTATCTTAAATTTTATTTTAAAGTAACCTAGAACTAGGCCAGTTTTAATACGGCGACTAATGCCTAAGTAGGCAGTCGCCAGATGAGCTCTTAAAAAAAAACAGGGAGGGGCCTCAAGACCCACCCCTACACTCTTCATCACGCTCGACTGTGACAAGCTCCCTGAGTTGGTGCGTGCCGGTTGGTATCGCTACCGCGTGAAGGCATTCGTGCCAATGATGAGGTGCTACTATTCTCACGCTTCGGCCATACGAATCGCTTATGTAGACGTGCAAAGTCGGGGTCACCCGAAAGTTGTGTAAATTGCTCCAAGGCCGCACACGAAAAGTCGAAATTGTGTGTTGCCAAGTGTTTCAATTGGGGAGAGCCGCACCCTGCTTCTTCGAAGCAATGTGGTGCATATCTCCTTGCGAAAGAAATCCTGGCCATTCAGGCTCAGGATTGGCTCTCATTCCTCAAGGCTAAGTACTTAGTCCTGGTGCGCCCGGCTCTTCCTAGGATGTCTTACCCCTCAATGCTAAGAAAGACACCCTCTGCTCATGGCCTATCCAGGCTCCCCCAGCATGACCGTTGCCTGTAAGGCAAAACGGCCACGCTGTTCCAACGAGTCGTTAACTCATAGGAGGCAACACCTCTGAAGTTGGTGACTAGGCCATATTCCGGAGTTCCTAAAGCTGCCCCCCGAAAGGACAGCAACAAAGGAGCTTCGGCTCTTTCGCCCACACCTAGTGGTGGGCTGGATGGCTCGGAGATGGTGGATCCTCTAAAAGAGGGCCTCCATAGCCGCAACGCCCACCAAGGTTTCGAGGCGGAGGGAGGAAAAGACTCACATGGCGAGCCCAATAAATCCTTGAAGGCGACAGCGCCATCAGCGCATTGTCCGTCTAACAGCGCCCGGGGTTCCACCTCCGGGAAGCGTACGGCCATTCCCGTGAGGGTCTTCTCTTCGAAGAGGGCCCCCCCATCTCCTCCAGCTAGGCCTGGAGGGCATATTCCTTCAATGGAATTGCCGCAGACTCCGGGCCAACTGGGAGGAGCTGTGGAGGCTCGGCTCGGCCTGTTTCCTGTTAGATATTTTTCTGCCCGAGACCATTCTAGGTGCATTTCCCCTGCACACCCTCCCAGGGTATAATGGTTTTATTGACCTCACCACCACGAGCTGGGGGCTGGGCTAGGGGATGCGCAGTTTACACCCGGCATGATGTCTCTGTTCTTCTTTTCACTTTAGAAACCTCCTTTCAGGCAGTGGCTGTGCAGCTGCACCTTGATAGGAGGTATACTGTTATTTCTGCATACATTCCACTGTCAGCTGACTTCAATGCGGGGGACTTCTGCCGCGTCATGGCATGGTTGGCGAGGCTCTTTCTATTGCTTGTAGATCTGAATGGCAGTCATCTTCTCTGGAGAGACTACTCAATAAATCCTAGGGGACAAGTCCATGGCGATCTGATCGAAGAGCATGTGATAGGTGTCCTAAATGTGGATGAGTTTACGCATCACTGCCAGAGAACCGCTTCATTTTCTTGCTTTGATCTATTTCTGTGCTCTCCGGATGCACAGCCTGATTTTAATTTGGGTGTGGTCGATGACCTCCATAGTAGTGATCACTTTCGTTCCCATTCAAACATCATTTCTTTGGTGGCTGCCGCCTGAGAGCCTACCTCAGTGCTGTTTGGTGTTAGCGCGGGGCCTGCATTTCAGGAAATAACTGACTGAATTCTCTATCTCAGCCGAGGAGTTTAGGTCGGTAGATGAGGCCGTTGAGTTGTTCTCCGGCAACCTCATCGCTGTGGGCCTGACTACTATTCCCAGAAAGTCTGGCTGTTTTGCCCCACATTTTGGTCATCCAAAGGTGAGATGGCCCTCAAACAGAAGCGTTATGCCTACATGCACTATAAGCGCCGCCTGAACGATTTCACTGTTGGTGAATTTCGTGGGGCTAGGGCTATGTTCCGGTATATTTCGAAGTACACCCGCCGCTCTTCTTGGCAGGCATACGTGTCTTCACTTAATGGGAAGACCCCTCTAGCAGAGGTGTGGAAGCGAGTCAAAAGTATTTGGGGCAAGTTCTTGCAGGACTCCCCTCGCGTTCTCCAGGAGAATGGGACCGCAATCTCGGACCCCTCCTCCGTGATGGAATCCTTTGCAACCGCTTTCTCTGCATTCTCTAGCCGGATGCTGCTCCGCCAGCTTTCAATTCACATAGTGATGTCGTGGAAGGCCGCTGGCTGGACTTTACCTCTAGAGGTGGAGAACCCTTCATGACAGGTTTACTCTGAGTGAGTTGCGTTCCGCTCTCGCTTCGTGCGCGGACACTACCCATAGTCCGGACAATGTAGCATACGCCAAGCTTCGACACCTGGGTGAGCGAGGCATGGCATTTCTGTTAGATTTGTTCAACAAGATCTGGGTGGAGGCTCTCCTCGCAGATTCCTGGCAAATCGCTACTGTGCTCGCCTTTCGCAACCCGGGGAGAGATCACTTTACCCCAACTGGTTTCCGCGCAATCTCTCTAACCTCCTGCCTGCGCAAGTTGAAAGAGAAATAATTGGCCTCTGGACAGTAGAGGCCATCTGTCTTCAGCACAGTGCAGCTTTCGCAAGTTCCACTCCATGTCGGATGCTCTGCTCCGATTGGAAAATGCCGTCTGTGATGCCTTCCTTCGTAGACAGCACTATGCCACAGTGTTTTTAGATCTGGAAAAGGCCTATATTACCACATGGCTATACGGTATCATGGAGACTCTCCATATGTTGGGGGCTAGGGGACATCTCCCAATCTTCATATCTGAATTCTTGCAAGATCGTTGATTCCGCGTACGAGTGGGGGAGCCCTCTCCGACCCAATGGAGCACTTAGAAGGGGTCATACAGGGAAGTGTCCTTATTGTCACACTCTTTGCCCTGAGCATCAATGCCATCACCTCGGTGCTGCAGGAAGATGTTCTCGCTACGCTCTACTTGGATGATCTTTCAATCTTTTATGGCGCGGCCCTCCCCCCTAACGTGAGTTACTTTTATGTGGTGGTGGGGATTGCATATTCCAATTATCTGATGAGCTATGCTTGGGGTGGGGACCAAGCTTCCTACTCTGCTCAACATTGTGGGAGAGGGCTACCCATATTGGACAGGTCTCTAAGAAACTGGCGAGCGATGCTAGGGGGAGCTAAGTCCCCTACTCCACCAATCTTGGGGGAGAGGGTTACCCATACTAGACGAGTCATCAGTTAGGGACCAGACCAAATGACTCCAATGTAGGTTTCCAGTATGGGTCAACAGTGCTGTCCGCCGGAGGGATCACTCTTTAGAGTCGTCCTGTGATGGATGGTTGAGTGTCTGGGCTGGGGATGTATGTGGGGGTGGGGTCAGCTCTGTTGCGGGCAGTCTCCCTGGGGATGAGGTACCCCATCTTCATCGTCTAGCGCCCAGTCCCTGCACATACCCAGTAGGTGGTGGCTCTTGGCTTCAGTTGGCTCCCGGAGCCAAGCAGGAAATTAACATGCATATGGGTGTAAACAAAAGTTCTGGTCCTTGGGAGGTGGTCTACTAGGACCCCAAGACATCATCTACTGGCTGTTGTGCTCCTGAAGAGAAGCAGATGTGAGCACCTCCTACTGCTTTCGAAATCCAGAATGGGAAAGTTGGTAGCAGGACACCTGCTGGGTCCTCTACATCATCACCTAACGGAAACACACTTATGATGACTGATATCCTACAAAGCCTCACATACAATGAAATACACACTATCATGTAGAAGTTTGATACCATAACCAGAATCCGAATCATCTATGAGAATAATGATACCACCAACAGATGTTATGTGATCTTCCCTACAAAGGAGGCCACTAAGGCAGCCCTTGAACATGCAACCTACTTACCTGTATGTGACAAGAACTTCTCTGTCAGAATTGTAAGATCAAGTAATCTGGAAAGGATAGAGCAGTACTACTGTCCGAACATATTTGAAGAGCATCTGGCAGAAAAGCAACAAGGCCACAAAAAGTACTCATTCCATACTGGTTTGTTGCCTACTACAAAGAGGGCAAGGGCAATTTGATCCGAGATACCTGGTATCTGGAGAGAGAGATAGGACTCATCCCCAAAGGCCATCTAAAAAGTATTGCAAGGGAGTCCTCATACTGGCCAAAGATGTCACCCAGGCAAAAATGCTCTCCAACCTCTCGTACCCATCTGATGGTATGTTTGAAACCATTAAGCCTCACAAGACCTTCACATTCATTAAGGGGTGCATGTACAGCTATGATCTTTTTGACTTCTCCAAAAAGGAGATAGTTGAGATGTGCCCTGACAATGTGAGCATTGTCATAAAAAGGTAGTGGTCAAAAACCTAATAATCTTGTTTTCCTTGAGATACTTTGCACCCAGCAGGATCAAGCTAGGCACTCACTCAATGAAGGTGAAATCTTTTACAGAAAGGCTACTCCTATGCTACTGGTGCTTCAATTATGTGCATGTGAGGATTCACTGTAAAGATTCACCATGATGTGGCAACTACTATTCCCTTGATAAGCATACCATGGTGGATTGCATTAAAGAGGCCTACTGCTTCCACTGCACGGAAGATCATCCTGTGAACTCCTGGCAATGCAAAACTTATAAAATTGGAGCAGGACATCCTACATCTGGCCAACTCACAGAAAATCAGCCTGGGGAGCGCTAGGAGAGTGCTGATGTTTCTGCAGGGGAAGGAGGGAGGAGTGAAGACCTCCTCCACTATGCCTAGCCACCCTGCCAAAGAAACAAAACCTGCTCTCCCAAAACAGAATGCCATACCCCCATTTCCCTGCAGAAGGTTGCGGCGGCAGTTAGGAACAGACTTGGTACCCTAGAAAATGAGGCCAAATCGACACATGCCAACTCAACTGAGTCCCCATCGATCGACTCAGTCCAGGCTCCAGAGTCCAATCCAAAGAGGGACCTGTCTAAAAAATTCTCACACCAGAAGAGATGTTGCTCCTCCTCAGAGTCCTTGGACTCGATGTAAGCACCACCACCGGCTAAAATCCTATTGGCAGCAGATGTTCAGAAGCCCAGGCAGTGCATGCTGCCTCTGCAACTCCCGAACTCCCACGGGATATGAGGTGCTTAAAACCTACTCCCAGTGGCGGAGGACATTGTGGCGGTGTTTATTTATACCGTTATCGTGATGTCCCCTTCCAAGAAATTAAATTTCAATCCCTCCTGCAGGCTGTGGCAGGACGCATCCACCTACGCACATACTACATAGTCTGCTCCATTTATCGACCACCAAGTGATGACATTGTACCCGAGCACTTAGCAAACCTTGTGGGGCATCTCCCTCCCCCATTGTCACTGCTCAGAGACTTCATTTGTCGTCATTTGTTGTGGAGGGATTTAATCTGCAGTAGCAAGGGTGACTCCCTCCTCACCTTTATTGATGGGCATGACTTAGTTGTTCTCAACACTGGTGAGCCCGCCCATTTCCATACTCAGACAGGCACATACAATGCCATAGACCTCTCGCTCTGCAGCTCAAGTATAGCAGCAAATTTCACTTGGATGATGGACAAAGATCTATGTGGAAGTGACCACTATCATTCATAATTCTAAAGACCGTGGTATTCCCTCCCACTACTTGTCTCCTAAAGTGGTCTCTTTCCTGTGCAGATTGGCTGAAGTTTGTGGAATCCTGTAACTTTGACAGCCGTGCAGTAGACTTTCGCATTGTTGATGCAGTCGTGGAATACATCACATCCCATCTCCACTTTGCCCTCATCAGTGAGCATCCTCACACATCTGGGAATTTCTCACGATGTCCGGTTCCCTGGTGGAACCAGGACTGTGCACTTGCCAGAAGGACCTATCGGCTGACCGAGAGGAGCTACAGATCTCAGCCTAGCTCGCAAGCCCATAAAATTGCCTTCCTTAGAGCTAGGGCTCACTATCGCTGGGCGATGGTCAGCTCGACGCTCCTTCTGGCAATCCTATATGAGCTCCATCTCACCATCCACACCAATGTCAAAGATATGATGAGCCTGTAAAATGAAGGGGAAGTACGTTCCCCCATCATCTCTCATCCTTTTGCTGAATGGAACACTGTGGCTGCACCGGCTGATCTGGCAGATACCTTTGGCACCTTTTTCTCTTCAGTACTCCAGTGCGACACTACTTTTCCTTCTGCTATACATCAACTCCGAAAGGAATAGGAAGGGCATTGAATTCTTATCCAGACGTCGAGGGTCGTCCAATGCGCTCTTCACCATATGTGAATTACGATAGGCCTTGAAAATCTGTAAGGACAGCTCCCCAGGGCATGGTGACATCCCCTATGCAATGCTTCGACATCTTCCAGAATAGGGGATGTCTTTTCTGTTAGGCCTCTTAGGGTAAGTCAAAAAATCAAAAGTGTTCGTACTATACCGCGGAACCCGGCAGTTCATGCCTATTGATGAGGAAACACTACAAGCAAAATCTAAGTCTATTGCACCACCCCATGCAATGAAGGCATGGGGGAGGCAGTTTTGGAGTTATCTTTTCCCCATCCATGAAAGGGGGACACTCTTCCTACAGCTGCCTCTATATTAACTGCAGAACTCACTGCAATCTCGACTGCCTTCCTGAAGACTGATGTGTCCTATGTTAATTTATTCAGACACTAAGTGCCCTTCAGGCAATAGATTGTTTTAATCCTGACCACTCGCTGGTTCTATCAATCTTAGAGTGTCTCCATCTACTGATGAACTGAGGTCACACTGTGCAATTCTGCTGGGTCCCTGCCCACATGGGGGTCCCTGGCAATGAGGCGGCGGATGCCCTCGCTAAGACATCCACATCAAGACCGGCACCAACCCGCCTCACAATACCAGCATGTGGTCTCCGACCTGCCATCCGCCATACCATACTTCAGGCATGGAAAGAGCAGTGGACTTCGTTAGATGGAAACAAACTAAGATCAATTCACAAAAGTGAGGAGAGATGGGAGTACAGTGGTCAGCCACGCCGCGTGCAGGTGGTGGTTACACGTCTCTGGATGGTTCACACCAAAATTACCCATCGGCACCTTATGGAGAGGGGTCCACCACTTATTGTGATGATTGTTTAGTGCCCCTCACAGTGTTTAACATGTTGGTGGAGTCTCCCAGCCTGGGAGATCTCTGCAACGCCCATCTTGTGAGGCACTGGCAGGTAGATGGTGCCTACTGCCACTCTCCATACTTGGCCAGGCTGGTGGCCTGGATCAGGATGTGATCCTATTTTTGAAGGAGGTTGGCCTCCTCCAACATATAGAATTAAAAAATACTTTATTCCAAATATTCTATTTGAAAGCGATATGAATACTCTTAAAATAAATTCTAATATATATTTATATATTTTATCCTCCATCCATCTACTGATCATCTTTCACCCATTCATGCCCAACCACCTCATTCATCCATCAAAGCATTATTTTGTAAATATCTTAAAACAACTTTATCATGCATAATTCCATCTATTCAGTCTCATTCACCTACTCACTCCTACCATCTCTTATTACTCATCCATTCACCCTCATTCATTCATAGCTTTGCACCACATCTGTAAATACTCATGGCAAGAATACTGGCAGCTCTCCTGGCTGCTGCTTGGCAAAGAAGATGGGAAACAGCTGAGGGGAACTTAAAGTTGCGGGCTATTGTTCCCATGCACCTACCCCCCCAATGCCGCGACGGCTTAAAGTTGCTTTCTGTCGTCTCCGAGTTGGACACACTCGCGGGACTCAGCGCCACTTGATGGAGGGCTTGCCTGCGCCATACTGTGAAGATTGCGTTGTTCCCCAGACTGTTCGGCACATTCCTGTTAAATGCCCCAGGCTGCGAGATCTTCACGCACGTTGCTTGTCCCAGTATCGGAACGAGCAGGGTCGCTACTGCTTGTCCCTTGTATTCGGGACGAGTTCATTCACACAAACTTGTGGATTATACAACTTTTTGGAAGAGGCTGTTATCCACTTTATTTGACTGTTTTTTTGCTAGGTTGCACTTTCCTGTACCGGGGGAGGGGCTGTCTATCCCCGACACCGGAGCGCGCTTCCTTCCTTCCTTTTGCTTTTTTGCTTTTTGTGTGTTTTTTAGTCTGTGCTTAGTCTTTTTCTTTCTTTTTACTTTGTTTTTGTTATCTACACTTTATTTGTTTTTTAATCTAGTCTAGTAATATGCTCTGTTGTGACTACGGCGACTTTTGCCCTAGTAGGCAGTCGCCAGATGGGCTCCTTGTCCCATTCCTACCTTACAACTCAAAAGAAATTGCTAAAATCCAACTTATCTACCCTAGAATCCAAAAAGCTCAATCATCTCTTCTCACAGATGATCTTTCAAAGGACATACAAGGGTCGTTACGAGAGTATTGCCTCGTAATTTTTTATTCCGCCCCAAGGGGTCCGAGGGGGATTACTTATACCATTGTTATGATGATTGAACCTTGATTGACGGTTTGGCAGTCTCAGAAAGCAACCCCTGTCATGGACGTGCGTCAGAAGCAGAGATGCGTCATTGATTTCCTCCAAAAAGAAGTTGAACCAATTGACATTCACCAATGTTTGGTAAACGTTTGCGGAGTCGAGGCAGTTGATGTGAGCGCGGTTCGTCGATTCTTGAGTGCCGACAAATATGTGAGTAACAAACCGCGCTCCAACCGCCCATGCACTATGGAAAATGAAGCGCACCTCAAACGGCTCATCCTCGCTAATCGAGGAATAATGGTGAATGAAATGCGTGCAGAGTTGGAAGCGGATGTCGGTGCACTGGAAATGAGATTGTCATCCCTGCGGTAAAGCAAAGTGTGTGCCAGGTGGGTTCCCTGGATGCTCACGCAGGAGTAAAAAGACCAGTGGCTGGCTGTCAGTCAGGAGTTGTTGGACCAGTATGAGGCAGAAGGTGATGCATTTTTGGACCTCATCATCACCTGTGATAAGACATAGTGTCACCACTACGATCCAGAGTCCAAACTGCATTCGATGGAATGACACCACTCAGACTCCCCAGCGAAGAAGAAGTTCAAGACGCAGACATCAACAGGCAAAGTGATGTGCACCGTCTTCTGGGACAGAGATGGCGTCATCCTCTTGGATTTCCTGGAAACAGGGGCAACTGTCAGCCCTGCCAGTTACGTTGAAATGTTGATCAAGCTGAAGGCCAGAAAAGAAAGAAATATTTTTTTGCAACACGATAATGCCAGACCACAGAATGCGTGACAAAGTTCGGGGGGACAGTGCTGACGCACCCACCAGATAGCCCCGATTTGGCACCGTCTTTCTTCACTTTGTTCAGGCCTCTGAAGGATGGATTACGCCGGTAGCATTTTCCAGACAATGACGCCGTGAAGAAATGAACGCCCTGGCCGGTGCGGACCTTTACCAGCATGGCATTCAGGCCCTTGCTCATCGCTGACGGAGATGCATTGACAATGGTGGTGACTACATGGACAAAATAAATTCTGAGCAAACATGTCCGCTTGTTTCAATGATACCTCGTATTTAGCGCCCTCAACCTATCTACATATTCAAGGTGCTTCAGGGAAGGTATCACGCTTGTTGCCCTCCTATGCATAACTCTTGGCAAGTTGATATCATATTTCAAGTGTGGGGACCATGCTTGTATATACTATTCTACGTGAGGCCAGACATAATGAGTTATATAGTTTAAAGATAACCTCCTTACTTTTGTAACTAACATGCCTCTTAATATATCCTAGCACACTATTTGCTCTATTTTTTGCTTCGATACACCCTATGAAAAACCTCAGTGACCGATCTACTACTTCTACTAGTCCTTCTCATCCTCTACTGCATTCAGCGAATGCCCATCCATTTCATATCTAAATTCTCTATTCTCTTTTTCCATGTTAATTACTTTTACATTTTTTAAGGTTAAAATTCATCTGCCACTTTTGTGCGCAACCTAATAATTAATTTAAGTCACTGCACTTTAAAGCTACCCTCAACTTCTTTGACTACAGCTGCCAATTTTGTATCATCAGCAAATATTGACACTGCTATTTAAACCCTCCCTTAGATCAATTATTTAAAATAGGAAGAATAATTTGCTTAGAACTTATCCCTGAGGTACGCTACTGATAACATCCCTCACCCCAATTCATTACCACCCTGTCTTCCAGCTATCCAATTCCAAACTTTCACACATATCCCATGGATTTTCAATTTGTGAACTAATTTCTTATGTGGAACCTTATCAAAAGCTTTGCTAAAATCTAAATAATTCACATCAACATTCTCTCCCTTATCTAATTGTTTAGTTACATAATCTATTAATTCCAGTAAGTTTGTTAAACATGATCTATCACTACTACCCAATGCTTAGCTTCATTTATTAAACTGTCTCTTTCTAGATGATTGGAAATACTCTTCTTAATACCTCCTTATGAATTTCATAAAATAAAGATGTTAAGTTATTTGGGTCCTCTTTACTTCCCTTCATAAAATTGCCACTACATTTGGTATTTTCCAATCATTATTTAGGTCTTTCCCCAAACTCCAGTCATCTAGTATATATCCTCTCAAGAGCTACTGCAATACTTTCTAAACCTTTAAGTAACCTTGATTGAATGTCATCTGAGCCAGATGCCTTACTAGTTAGTATTCAATCAATTATAAGCCCTTTAATGATTTTCCTATCTATATTAAGGATATTCAGCACCTCATTCTCTGATATAGAACTATCATAAATTCAATTGTTGAGATTCTCTTTGTAAATACTGAAGCAAAATGATCATTAAGTACTTTTATTTCCTCATCAGCTTCTTTCACAACCCATTCATATTTAATAGGCTCTATTTTATCTTTGCTAATTTGATATTGATTTTATAATAGCCTAAGAATTTGGGGGGAGTTTTATTATTTTGAGCTAAATTAATTTCTGTTACCCCATTTTGCTTTTCTTATCTTATTTAGTTCATTCCGAGTCGACTCATAATGATTCAGATTTTCAGCAGTCCCTCCCCCCTTTAATCTTTGGTACGCCTTTTTCTTCACAGATTTTTTTCTTGCTTTCTCATGATTCCACCACAACAGCTTCCAACATTTGTTCCTAATTGCCTTCATTGAGATTCACTGCTCTTGGACTATGTTTAATATAGTCTTAAAACTGTTCCAAATCTCGCAAGTATTCTTATCACATAGTCTTAGAATTTAGTGTGATGCTTTCAATTTATAACTATTTTAATAGCATGATGTGAGCGCTTTATATCTCTGCCATTTTTTTTTATATATGTTCTTAAACTTGATTTTCTTACCAGAAATGCTCTCTTTGATTTATACTAAAGAAAATATAACAATAGCTTGGTATTATATCATTTTGGTAGTGAGCCAGATCTACTAACATTAGTCATTTGTCACTATTTCTGCCATAAAATATTACATTATTTTTAGGAGGAAGTTAGTGAAGCACTAGAAATTAAGGAGGAGTTTTTTGATCCTCCACTAGATTCAACTCCTGAACATGACTGCAGATTCCTTCCAAAGTCCAAAAGAGCAGCTGATGAGTCTTCTGAAATTTTGCCACAAGATTTCTGCCACAAGAAAGTAATGGTATTGTTGATACTAAATTCACTCCTTGATTTTAATCTAGCTTTCCTCACTTGTAGCGTTTTTGTATATCTTATATTTATTTTTTAGGACGCCCCCTCCTCCCAAAATTTCCCAAGCAGGCTGCAGTTTAGCTGAGTGAAAACGCTGCTTCGGATCACCATAAAGCTAAGCTGCATTGGCTATGGCAAATTGCTCGATGGACTCCCATTTCATGCCACCTTCATACTGGCTGTCATATGTTGTAGATATCGACGATGCTTCGGATCCCACTGATATATAAAAGGCCTCTTAAATGAGTACAGATCTGTAGTAAAACTCCTACCAAATTCTTCTATGTCCTTATCAGTCAAACTAGATTTGCCACACTCCATAAGCAACAAGTGGTAACCCTTACTTCATGATAAGATTACAACCTACAATCCATATATCATTATAGAATCATAACTCACAAAATAATAATCATCAAATCTTGTGATACATGAAACAATGGATTGACCGAAGGGCTGAGGAGGAGTTTGCTTGGTCCCAAAGAGTATCCTCAGAGAATATGTTCCATAGTTTGAAGGGGTTCACCACAAGGGCATGCTGCCCCTGTAGTGAGTCCTTATTTAATAAGGTTATCCCCTGTTTTACCCATTTTGGCTCTTGCTTGATTTAGGGTTACCCGGTCCTTCCTATCTGAGGCTGTTCATTTTGGAACAAACTCGTTTGGTTCAGGGAGTGACTCATTTGGTGGAAGATCGCTGGTCATTCTCTCTCCATCGGTCAAGCTTATATTTATTATTATATATTATAATTATTTATTATGATTAGTAGTATTATTATTACTAGTATAAGTTATTATTTATTAATATCATTACAGCTATCCTAGCACTTTGTACCAGGCGGATTGTTGTGTCCGTGTGTGTAGTACTTTCCCGATGGTTCTAGCTCTGTATCCTTACTTGACAAAGTTGAATCAAAATCTATCCATTATATAAACTGTCCCAGGTTAATCTTCAAACTTTACCCTCTTACTCTCTGCCACAATGTTGATTCACCTTCCTTCAACAGGTATTTCTTTGGTTTATGGTCCCATGAGCTGGATGCTCGTCTACCCCCACCACTAGCTTGCCCACGCAATACTCGGCATGCTGCGGATTTGCATGCTTAGTATGCACCCTTGGGAATGCAAGTGTGTGCAATGCTTACTTCTTTCCCTGCCCATCAAGGCTTTGCAACACACTCTCTATTTTCTCATGTCTGCCCCAATAATTTCATGTTAATATTCATAAACACACATATCTTTCTTCTTTGTTTCCTAACTCTATACAAATTTAAATTTTGGCTCGTCCTTGATGTGGACTGGACTCTGTTTGGTGCCTTAAACCTAAAAAAATATGTACAAAGAAAATAATTTTATTTTTTTCCATAATAAATTTCTACCAAATTATTTTCAAACAAAATAGACAAACAAATTTATTAAGTATACAAATTTGTTTACTTTCAAAATATGTCTCGGATCGTTCCCTTTAGTCAACCTGCACACAATCAAACACTAGCATTGCCACATGCTTCAATCATGCAAGCAGTAGTTAGTGCTCTCGGTAAGATTCCAAAGGTTTCTTAGACGGGACCCTTCTGTGAATGCGGCTAACCTTACCTAGGCGGCCATTGTGAGTGCTCTTCAGAGACTCCATGGCTTGCCAGTACAAGTGACCCCGCATTCTATGTATAATAAAGTTTGTGCAAGCATTAGTCTATGTGAGGGAACTCGTTGACTACTCATTAGAAGACATCATGAAAGAGCTTGCCGACCAAGGAGCGGCATAGTTGGAACGTATGATGAGGTAACAGGAGAGGGAGGGGGAAGATTTAGACTGTGACAGGAGTCCTGAGTCGATGCAACTTGTTTGGTATCTTTACCGCATTAAGGCATTCGTGCACTTAGCCCGGGACTACCATTGCCACCGCTTCAGTCCTACAAATTGAGGTTGCAGAACTGCAAAATTTGGTGTAGCAGAAATCTGCCCCAAATGCTTGTATGCCTTTCGTGACAAGTCTGCCATGTAAGGTTCCTCGAAGCAATAGGACTCATATTTACTTGAAAACCCCCCTCCACCATTCAATCTGCAGACTGATTCTCAAGAGAGGCCCAATAATTGATCCTGTTGCGGTTTGCACGACCAAGGACCTATGTCTCAAGTTAAGAAAGTACCCACCGCTCTTCTCCCCCTAAGGCTTAGGTTTCTTTTAGAGAGAACACTCATTGTTTCCATAGCAACAACATAAGTTCAATTTCGTGTACATTGGATCATTCTTTTGACAGCTGTGACTCCTAATGACCCCGAGCTGATCGTAAAGATTTGCCACCAAAATAGTCTTTCAATTGGATCCATTTTAGAGATGTCAAACATTTCAAAAGTGCTGTTTATAATATTGTTAACCTATGAAAAAAGAGGTTTATATAAAGCTGGTAGGCCAAGGAAGACCTCAAAAAAGGAAGACAACCATTTACCAAATTATGACAGACCCTTTCAAGACCGCTGCATCAGTTTCTCTAGAGAGTAATATTTTAGCCATCAATGTCTCCATGCAGATGTCGGCTGGGGAAAGATAATATTCACACACATACACCTGTGGTTGAGGCATTAACCAGTAGAAAGAACAAGAAGGCTCGTCTTGTAGTCACCAGTGAACATTGACAGATAACCAATCGAGCCACGTCCACTTTAGTGACAAATCTAAATTCAATTTGTGGTGATCCGATCACGAGGAGGTTCGTTCTTCATAGAGTAGGTGGAGGAAGATTGTCTGTGAATGGCACCAAAACGACAGTGGTTTGCCAGAGGAAGGTTCAGGACCTGGGACGTGATTTGGGTAGAAGGCACCGTATCACTTGTGGGGTTAGGATCATTAATAACTAAGTGTACAGGAAATTGTTGTGATAACGTGCTTTGCCCCATCTACGGGCTTTTGCTGACGCCGAACACGGCTAATTCGGTGAAGACCTTGGACGACAAGCACATCGCTGTCCTGCAGAGCCCGGGACTGAATATGCTTGCAAATGTTTGTAAGACACTCAAGAGGTCTAAAGTGAGAAGCCAAAATGATTTCAAGAACTCTTGAAAATTCTTCAAAGTGAAGAATGTCAGCCTTGGTTCATTCTTGTACAAGACAGGAAATGTCAAGGCATCATTGGGAATAAAGGCCTCAACACTAAATATTAATTGCATATAACTAATATAAATGTTTTCCACTGATAATCATTATATTCCAATATCAATTTTTCCTGCTGTAGTTTAGATTATTTTGGACAATTCAATTTTTGTAGTAAATTGCTCATCTGTTCATAACCTTCCTTTATTTCAGCAAGGTTTTCTTAAGTTTAACCAATACATAGTCCATCCCTGTTGTTTATTGTCTAACAATTTTGGAAACCTTTGATTTTCTCTGGCAAAATTTATGGTTGATGATAGAAATACAATTGCTCTAATTTTGGAGATGGTAGTGTACAGTGTGATAGAACGGTCTGAGGCCGCTTTAATTCAGCCTCTATCACATGTTAACCATGCTTACCCACGTGCATCCTGCCTGCGAGAGGAAGCAGAAGCGCGTTATCTCCCATCATAGCCAATGTTTAATCAAGTAGGTTCACTCCCCCGTTTCGCCTCCATACGTCGATCTCGCCAGATTGAATTAGGCTTATGGGCAGATAAGGTATTTTCCCAGGCGCCACCGGGACATTCACCCGAAGTCCCCCACTCAATTATCCCCTACGCCATGGAGATGGCTCCGGGTATTTATACCATAGCTTTTCCCAATTGAAGCAGATCCTGATTATCTTCGCGAGGCATCACGCCGATCCGGTCTCCCTTGTGCACCTAGGAACACTCTACCTCGAGAACCCCCTTATTGTCCAGAAGAAGACAATATCCCTTGAGTGCCAAGGTTCGTGCCTTCGAGACGCCAAGTCAACAAGGCCCCTCTGTTGTTCAGAATGAGAACAACGTTAGAACAGCCATTGTTCTTTGAGCCCGTCTGACAAGAGACGGTTCTCACCCTCCCCCCCTGTTGTTCAGAAAGAGAACAACGTTAGAACAGCCATTGTTCTTCAAGCCCATTTGTCAAGAAACGGTTCTCGTTCCCAAGACATCACGTCCGGATAATTTAATCCCCCCCTTTTAACGTTCTTCAAGAGAACGCTTGGTTTCAACAATAACCTCCATTGTTCATCTAGAACATCTCCGATTTGCTGTCACAGAGATCGCTCGTACTTCCGAGCCTCACTTCGCTCTCACTCCTCGAAGACAGTCCTTTCCCCTCGTTAAGGACAACCCCCCGAAGAACCCTTCTGCTGGAAAATCGGCAGTTGGACCGAAGATTCCTTCGCATCGTCTTTCTCTGCACAACAACTTTGTAATTACGTAAGCTGAGCATTACCTTTAATCATTTAACCTTTTGTCAACGCAACTCTGTGCTTTAAATGGTTTAGCAAACCATTTTTCCCCTATATTTTTTGTTTGTTTACCTTTTTAAATCTCTCCAAATCTTAATCCTCAGATTAGTCAGATATTCCCACGACCCTTTTTCATTCCCCGTTTATATAAACATTTTCTTTGTGTGTTGTTGATAGTTTAATTAATAAAACTCTATTTTATTAATGGCAGCCATATTATTTATCCTTGTGCCCCGTTCCACTTCTTAAGCATATTGAAGATAAATAGGCCGCTCCAGCCCCCCCCCTTTGGACCAACCTCGGTCAATCAGATTACCACGCACTCGAAATATTAGAATAATTCCCTCAACGAATAGTTATATATGGTATATCGTCGAGAGCCTATTCTACAACATATATATATATATATATATATATATATATATATATATATATATATATATATATATATATATATATATATATATACTATTTAAATTTGGTGTCAAGTGTGTAAGGTTTAACGTTATATCTTTGCAAACACTGTTTTCAGTCGAGTGAAGCGTAGTGTTATTCGTTATAAGAATAGAGTATAGTAGATCCCTTTTGTTTTGTTTTAGCGATTGCTATCCCCTTTTTGAAACTTAAGAAGCTGGAGTAGCTCAAGGAACTGTTATAATAATTTGTATTTTTGTGTTATTTTAGTCATTGGTTATCTAGGTCGAGAAACCAATCACGAATAGGTCAGTGCCCATATTTAGGTAGGCCAATTCTCTAGAAGGCATAACTCTTATTGCAAGGAATTTAGTTGGTTGACTATTGCGCCCCCAAGTGCAAATATGACTCAGTTTGAAATCTTCAAAGCGCAAGGAGAATCCTGGCGACTTTCCGGAAGAGAATTGATTGAGTACGTTCAAGAGGAGCAACGAACAGAAAGAGAAAACTTAAGAGAAGAAAGGCAAAGTGAAGTTCAACAAGAAGAAAAAGAAAGAGAAATCCAACGAGAAGAAAGAGAAGGAGAAATCCAACGAGAAGAAAGAGAAAGAGAAATCCAATGAGAAGAAAGAGAGGAACGGAAAAGACAAGCTGAGCTTCACCATCAGCTTGAAATTGCTCGTGTACAGGCTGAAACCCAATCGGTAAGTTCACGTTCCGAAGCCCCGCCCAATCTCCCACTTAAGCTCCCCAATTTCAGGGACGGAGAGGATTTCGGAGCATTTGTAGCACACTTCGAAAAGATCCTCGAGATCAATACCCTGGATTTGGGGGCTGAAGGTGTAGTAAGATTACTTCCCCTTTTAAATTGTAAATTGCGCGACATTTTCATATCTTTACCATCTGAATGTACAATTGACTACAGCACCTTAAAAGCTGAGTTATTGGCCGCTCATAATATGAATCCCGATTTCTACCGACAAGAATTTCGAGGAAGTCGTATTAAACCCGGACAGACGTTCCGTCAATTCGGATACATTCTTCAGACGAATTTTAAATTTTGGTTAGAATCCTCAAAGGTTGATCCTAACTACGAGTCCTTAACAGACTTCGTGTTGCGGGATCAATTTTTGGCGTCTCTCCCGACGGAGATCTGCGCGTTCTTCAAGGATCGTCGGTGCCAGACCTTTAAAGAGTGAACCGAAGAAGCGGAGGGATGTCTATGCCGCAAGCCATAATTTATACCCCAAGAAGAATCGAAATTCTCACCAATCCCCTTACCAGGAAAGAAGGAAGGATTCGCGCCCCTTCTCAGGAAAGCCGACTAAGTTTCCGGGCCCCGTAAAACCCCAAAACTTCTTTCCCCCCCAAACCAACAACGGGACATCAAACTTCCCGTTAAGATTTCTCCTCCATCACTCTTCCCGAAGCGACCAATCATATGCTTCACCTGTGGTGTAGAAAACCACATGAGCTGGGATTGCCCCCAAAATTCTAGGCTTAAAAGCGGACCAGCCCACTAAGTTCACCAGATTAATGCCACCCCGGTGGTGCAGACCCAAGCATCAACTTCTCCCTCTCCGTCAGGCCACCAGGTACATTTTATTTTTGATAAAAGTTCCCCGGGAACTTTGAAATTTGAGGAGGGCAGCGTGAACGGTTGTCGTGTATCTACTCTCGTCAGGGACACAAAGTGCACGTGTTTCATCGTGTCTGACGAGCTCCTCACCCCAGTGGACCATAACCACGAAAGATTTGCGGTGGTACATGACTACCTTGGGCGGGCGAACCGATTCCCCCTCGTTAGATGTTACCTGCAGTGTCTATTATGATGGCTGGGCTGAAGTCATTTCAGCACCCATACAATTTAGTTCCGTACTTATAGGACAGTACCCTCAAGTAAACTCCGACCCTGTGTCCCAGGCCGCCCTTACTCGAGGCCGAGCTAAGAAGGAAGCCCAGGAGCCCGTCCCCCCCAGAACCCCGATACCGTCCGAATTCTCAGAGATCCTTAACCAGGATTTTAGGTCAGAAGATGAGAAATTTAAGCCCGGTGATAAAGTACTCCTGCTCCTTCCCACAGCGAGTAATAAATTACAGAGCCAATGGAAAGGTCCGTACTCGGTCCGCGAGGTACGAGGACCGGTAGATTACCTCATTGGTACCCCAGCAGGCGATAAGCTCTACCTCGTCAACTTGTTGAAAAAGTACCACCGACGCGCTTATGGAGATACGTTCGTAGCACTGGAGGAAACATCGGCGCTTGAAGAGTATTACCCCGCGGAGTCCCTTAATGTCATACAGACAGTGTGCATCCAACCTGATGCCGATTACCCTCTTCCTTTCCTGCCAGGCGAGTCTTTTGAACCCTCTGACCTGGATATCGATGCGCAGCTGACACCACATCAAAAGAGTCAGCTACAAGCATTATTATGTCAGTTCGACGACGTTATTTCAGAGAAGCCTGGATGCGCTACTAGTTTCGAGCATGATATTAAATTAACGACCTTAGAACCTGTCCGTTCAAAACCCTATCCCATGCCGATTCATTTACGCTAAGCTTTTAACGCCGAAGTCGATAATTTGATTAGTTTAGATATAATAGAACCTTCCACCTCTAGTTATTGTTACCCAATCGTCATGGTCAAGAAACCTGATGGCTCTTATCGGATGTGCATCGACTTCCGGAAGTTAAATTCGGTAACTGTGTTCGACGCCGAGCCCATCCCGCTGGTAGATCAAAACCTCCACCTTTTTGAAGACGCTAAGTTCATATCAGAACTTGATTTGTGCAAGGCTTATTACCAAATTTCCCTCCGGCCCGATGTGAAAGCATATACCGCCTTTGCAACTGAGAAAGGCTTAATGCAATTTATGTGCCTTCCTTTTGGCCTCGTGACCGCTTGTAGTAACTATAACCGTCTCATGAGAAGGTTGTTAGATGGACTTCCGAATTTCTCCTTTTACTTCGATAACGTCTACGTCGCTACTCGTGAATGGAGTAATCATTTAACCACCCCATTAGCTCTCTTCGAGCGACTGCGCGAAAATGGCCTCACCATTGGACCCAGCAAATGCCATTTTGCCCACGAAACCATAAAATACTTGGGTTTTAAAATAGGACAAAGCCAGTTAGGTCCACAGGAGGACAAGATTAAGGCAATCGCCGACATGCCCCTTTCCGAATACTAAGAAGCAATTAAGATAATTCCTAGGATCAGCTTCTTACTATCGGCGATTTGTCCCGAATTTCGCTGCAATTTCGGCGCCCCTCATCATTCTTTAAAAAAAGAATTCCCCCGATCGACTACGTTAGAAGGATGTCGCTGTTTTTCATTTTAACCAGCTCAAGAGTAAGCTCATTTCTGCCCCCATTTTGAAGTTGCCCAACCCGGAAAAATCCTTTGGAATTAAGACCGACGCGAGCAACGAGGGCATTGCAGATGTACTCCTTCAATATGAGGATGATGGAACGAGTCATCCATTTGCATATGCTAGTCGCCAGTTATTCCCCCGCGAAAGGAGAGAGATATGCCACTATAGAGAAGGAAGCTCTAGCTATTATTTGGGTTATTGACAAGTTTAAGATGTATTTGATAGTAAAAGAATTTCAGATAGGAACTGACCACCGCCCGTTGGCCTATATTCGGAATGTACGACACTCCAACGGCCGAATTATGCGCTGGAGTCTACTCTTGCAAGAGTACCAATTTAAGATAAATTACATAAAAGGTTCCGATAATCAGGTCGCTGACGCACTCAGTAGGAATACGTTACCAAATAGTGTAGATTAATTTGTAATTCGTAGGATTAGGATCTCCATGTATGTATATACCGTCTTGTACGACTTAAATTAGATTCTCCTGTAATATAATTAGTTAATGTGTATGTCTGAATTTTGTGGCTCAATGTCTATTTTTTTTTCTCGTATGTGTATATATTTGTACTCATTAATTTATGTGTGAATTCTTTTGTCCCATATGTACTAATTTTATATTATTTCATTGTTCCATGTCTCTTTTATGGTTACTTTGTATTAAAGGTTTGTTTACCCTATAATCAAATGATCAACATAATCATATGTATTGAGGTAATACTAGCTAGGTGCATGAAGGTACGGTCGGTGCAAGAAAGTGAGTTCTCCAAAACGGAGCTCTATAGTTGTCCCTTCTCTCTTTTTTTCGAAGTGACAACTTCCCCTGGAATGGAGGGGTGTGATAGAACGGTCTGAGGCAGCTTTAATTCAGCCTCTATCACATGTTAACCATGCTCACCCACATGCTTACCCACGTGCATCCTGCCTGCGAGAGGAAGCAGAAGCGCGTTATCTCCCATCATAGCCAATGTTTAATCAAGTAGGTTCACTCCCCCGTTTCGCCTCCATACGTCGATCTCGCCAGATTGAATTAGGCTTATGGGCAGATGAGGTATTTTCCCAGGCGACACCGGGACATTTCCCCGAAGTCCCCCACTCAATTATCCCCTACGCCATGGAGATGGCTCCGGGTATTTATACCATAGCTTTTCCCAATTGAAGCAGATCCCGATTATCTTCGCGAGGCATCACGCCGATCCGGTCTTCCTTGTGCACCTAGGAACACTCTACCTCGAGAACCCCCTTATTGTCCAGAAGAAGACAATATCCCTTGAGTGCCAAGGTTCGTGCCTTCGAGACGCCAAGTCAACAAGGCCCCCCTGTTGTTCAAAATGAGAACAACGTTAGAACAGCCATTGTTCTTTGAGCCCGTCTGACAAGAGACGGTTCTCACCTTCCCCCCCTGTTGTTCAGAAAGAGAACAACGTTAGAACAGCCATTGTTCTTCAAGCCCGTTTGTCAAGAAACGGTTCTCGTTCCCAAGACATCACGTCCGGATAATTTAATCCCCCCCTTTTAACGTTCTTCAAGAGAACGCTTGGTTTCAACAATAACCTCCATTGTTCATCTAGAACATCTCCGATTTGCTGTCACAGAGATCGCTCGTACTTCCGAGCCCCACTTCGCTCTCACTCCTCGAAGACAGTCCTTTCCCCTCGTTAAGGACAACCCCCCCGAAGAACCCTTCTGCGTGGACCTTTTGTCCACGCAACTCTGTGCTTTAAATGGTTTAGCGAACCATTTTCCCGCTTTATTTTTGGTTTGTTTACTTTTTTAAATCTCTCTAAATCATAATCCTCAGATTAGTCAGATATTCCCACGACCCTTTTTCATTCCCCGTTTATGTAAACATTTTCTTTGTCTGTTGTTGATAGTTTAATTAATAAAACTCTATTTTATTAATGGCAGCCATATTATTTATCCTTGTGCCCCGTTCCACTTCTTAAGCATATTGAAGATAAATAAGCCGCTCCAGCCCCCCCCCCCTCCCTTTTGGACTAACCTCAGTCAATCAGATTACCACGCACTCGAAATATTAGAATAATTCCCTCAACGAATAGTTATATATGGTATATCGTCGAGAGCCTATTCTACGACATACAGTAATGGCCAAAAGTTTGGACTCGTGCATCTGTTTAATTTTAATTCGTTTTTTAAATTCTCTTGATAGGAAGAATTATTCAAATATTTAAATTCTTGCAAGTTTATTGAAAAGTCAGCATTTCACAAAAACAACAAAAACCCCATTCCTTCGCTTTATCCAAAATTGCACTCTGGTCCTGTTCCTTAGGTGAGTTTCAGTCCCTGTAGCTTTGCTATTTGATTAAAAGGGTAAAATTGATGACAAATATGGGTTAAATGAATGATGATATGTAATTATAATCTAATCTTTTTTTCAATTCCAGAAATGGTTCATTCCAGAACAAAGAGTGCAATCATTTTTGATCTGCACCCGAAGTGGCTTGAAATGCAAGCAGATAGGTGCTAAGGGCACTGCATCAAGGGGCACCGTCTTTAGGATCATTAATAACTAAAAGGATTGGTTACACTCATGTGAATGTCTTCTAAACCCCAAAAAGCTCTAAATAAACAACATGATCGCCTCTTGTTAAGGTCCCAGCTTAAGAATCGGGTTGGCTCCACTGCCAAGCTTTGTTAATGCTTCTGCGCGCACAGCGAGGCGAAAACTCTTCGAAAAACGTCTCAAGTCGAGAAGAGCTGCGAAGAAGCCTCATCTCCACTTATATAGGAAGACTGGGACCAGAGCCGAAGCAACCGCCCCCCGATATCCTGGCCCGGGGGGGGGGGGGTAGGCTCTTGAAAGGGCCCCATTCTGCTAAATTTTTTATCTTATTAATGAAATAGTATTTGTCGTGTCTGGCACTAGTTGAAAATGTATGATATATTGTTATGTGGGCTGGGGCACTAGAAATTGGTACGGCTCTGACCCTACCTCTTTCCAAACTTGCTCTTCTATCCACATAGGTTCTGGTTCCCCTGCGCACTTTCGTCCTCTTAATTGAGTGTGAGGCAGTAGCATGTCAGCTGCACCAGGATAGGAGGTATTCTTTTATTTTTGTCTACCTACATTTCACCGTCAGCCGACTTTGACGCGACGGATTTCTGCCACATCGTGGCACGGTTTTCGAGGCTATTTCTACTGTTCGGAGATTTAAACGCAAGACACCCCGTCTGGGGAGACTACTCAATCAAACCCAGTGGTCAGGTCCTTGCCTACCTGATCAACGAGCTGGAGATAGGTATCCTAAATGTAGACGAGTTTACGCATCACTGCCCGAGCACCGCTTCATTTTCCTGCCTCCATCTATCTTTGTGCTCTCCGGATGCACAGCCTGATTTTGGGTGGGGGTTAGTCGATGACCTCCCTGGGAGTGATCACTTTCCCATTCAAATATCAATTTCTGGACCGCTGACGTCTGAGAGATACTCTTAGCCGTGCTTAGTCAGTGTGCGGAGGTCCGCATTTCAGGAAATGACTAATTTCTCGATCCAAGTTGAGTAGGTCGGTGGATGAGGCCATTGAGTTCTCCGGCAACCTCATCGCCGTGGGGCTGACCACTATTCCTAGAACCTCTGGCCGTTTTGCAATCCGACCGCTTCCGTGTTGGTCAGCCGAGTGTGAAACGACCCTCAAACAGAAGCGTTATGCCTCTAGTAGAGGTGTGGAAGTGAGTCAAAAGGATTCGGGGCAAGTTCTCCTAGGAGCCCCCTCCCGCTGTCCAGGAGAATGGGACCGTAATCTCGGACCCTGCGTCCATGGCGAACTCCTTCGCGACCCCGAAAGAGCGCGGCGATTTGCCATCCTGTTCGCCGTGCTGACGGGATCCAGCGCTCCGTCCGACCCCAGCTTAGCCTCTCTTCCTTCCTTCAGATAGCCTGTATTTCTCTCCTACCTCGTCACTTTTCATACAACTTTCTCTGGTCAGCCTCTAATTTCACAGGGTAGAAGCTGACCTTCTCAGCCAATCGTCCTGAATCGGGGCTGAGGGGGGAGGGGACATTGTTCCCTAACCCCTGAGCTCCGGTTCCGGATAGAGGTTTTTTAACAACCTGCTTCATCCCGACCCATACCTTCCTCACATCCCTTTTCCTCTCCTCTTCAAAATCTATCTTTTTTACACCGTGTTCAAGGTGGAGCCGCCATGCCGAAGGACTGCCAGGCCACCAGGCGGGAGGGGTGGTCCCAAATGGCGGCGCCTGGCTCTGCCGGGCCTGTAAGCACCTCTTGCAGTTCGGGCTACTGCAAGAGGTGGTGAGCGATTGCGTCCCGTAAAACAAAGAGGGTCACCATGCCCAATGATGCAAAACAAAAACATCTCCCCTTAATTTCCCCTAAAACAACGGAGCCGCCCGCGTGCAGCTCCACAGAAAAGATGGAGGTCCTCTCCCCTGTGCTTGCGCAGGGGACCCTCCATACCTCTTTAACCGGAGAGGAGGCTTACTCCTCTCCTACGCCTACGGGTGTAGGGGACTCCCCCTCACCCCCTTCTCTAGAGGTGCTTTCGGGCACCTCCCTATCTCCAGCGGCAGTCCCTCCTTTGCTTTCTAAGGGGACTGCCAAGAAAGCCAGCAGGCAGCCCATTGCCGACCGCCCCTCGTGCAAGTGGCCCGGTAGGGCAAACCCCCTTAGGGGGGAGAGGGAAGCCAGGCCCCTTGGGTCGCTTCCCTCAAAAGACCTGCTGGCAAGAATATTAAACCTTGCCGGGGTCAAGGCCTGTGCCTCCCTACTAAAGACTTATGATGCTGCCAAGGGGACCTGCGATGTCCTGGGAGGGGATGGCCAAATGGAGGCCCCTCCTGTGATAGACATGGTCCTTGAGGAAAACCAGCCTCAGACGGTAGGGCCTTCCATGGGGGGCAATCCGGGCTCGGCGCCAAGCACCGAACCCGAATCCGCCCCTATGCAAGGTCCTCCTGAAACGGCTGTGGATTCTCAGGCAATACAAGGAGGGGAGGGATCTCCTCCGGATGATGCCCCTGCGACCACCAGGACCTTCTCCATTTCGGAGAAGGACCTGGCGAGGCCGGTCCATCTGGCCTGGGGGCTTCTACCGGCGGGGGTGAGAAGCAGGTTCATTCCCCGCCCTCCTCTTCAAAAAAGAAAAGGATGAAAAAGACGAAGAAGACTCGGGGGCTACGGGGACGGATGGGTCTGCTGCCACTTTGGCAAGCGACCAAGCCAAGATCTGCACATCCGGCCCCTCGACCCCCCCCTCCCCGGGTACGGAGCTCCTGACCATGACAAAGACCAAAAGTGCACAGGGCGGAGCCTCGATGACATCGGGGCCCCTCATTCAGAGGTTACCTGGCGTTTTCGAGCCCGCTGGCTTCAAACGCTTCCTCGTTATTCGCTCCACTGATGGCAGCATGTTGTCCAAGGGCAACATGATCCATCAGAGGAGAGGATTAGCTAGTGCAATTGGTAGAGAGCCGAAGGTAACACGTTTCTCGGACGGGAGCCTTCTGGCGAATGCGGCGAATCCCGCCGAGGCGGCCAAGATAAGTGCTCTTCGGACATTCCATGGCACCCCGGTGAGTTTGACGCCGCACTCTACCATGAACTTTGTGAAAGGAGTAGTTTATGCGAGGGAACTCGTTGACTACTCCATTGAGGACATCACCCATATGCTGGCCGACCATGGGGTGGTCAAGGTCGAACGTGTGATGAGAACACAGGGAGGGGCCTCGAGACCCACCCCTAGACTCTTCGTCACGTTCGACTGTGACAAGCTCCCTGAGTCGGTGCGTGCCGGTTGGACCGCTACCGCGTTAAGGCATTCGTGCCACTGCCGCGGCGGTGCTATTACTGTCACCGCTTCGGCCATACGAATCGCTCATGTAGACGTGCAAAGTCGGGGTCACCCGAAGTCTGTGTAAATTGCTCCAAGGTCGCACACGATAAGTCCAAATCGTGTGTGGCCAAGTGTATCAATTGCGGAGAGCCGCACCCTGCTTATTCGAAGTAATGTGGTGCATATCTCATTGAGAGAGAAATCCTGGCCGGTGATGCCCAGTATCGACTCTCATTCCGTGAGGCAAAGGACTTGGTCCTGGCGTGCCCGGCTCTGCCTGGCACGTCATATGCCTCAATAGTTAGAAAGGCACCCTCTGCTCCTGGCCCATCCAGGCCAACGAGCACGGTTGTTTCCGCGCCCATTCGGAGCCTTTCTGCGGGCTCTACCCAACCCGGGTGCTCCCCTGGTAAAGCTTGCGGCAAAAAGGGTTCATACCCTGCCCCGGCTAAAACCAGGGCTCCCCCCTCTTTCCCAAGCGTGACCGTTTCCCGTAAGGCGAAACGGCCACGCGCCTCCACCGAGTCGTTAGACTCACAGGAGGCAACACTCCTGAAGATGGTCGCTAGGCCATCTTCCGGGGTTCCTAAAGCTGTTCTCCGAAAGGAGGACAGCAACAAAGGAGCTTCGGCCCCTTCGCCCACGCCCCGAGGTGGAGCGAGTGGCTCGGAGACGGTGGTTCCTCGAAAAGAGGCCCCCCTGCCTCCGAAGCCGCAACGCCTGCCTAAGGTTTCGAGGCGGAGGGAGGAAAAGACTCGCATGGCGAGCCCAACCTCCCCCAATAAGTCCTCGAAGGCGACAGCGCCTTCAGTGCTTTGTCCGGCCAACAGCGCCCGGGGTTCTGCCCCCGGGAAGCGTACGGCTATTCCCTTAAAGGGCTTCAGTTTGAGGAGGGCCCCCGCGTCTCCTCCGAGCTAGGCCTGGAGGGCATATTCCTTCAATGGAATTGCCGTGGACTCCGGGCCAACTGGGAGGAGCTGCGGAGGCTCGTCTCATACCGTTCCCCGTTAGCTATTGTTTTGAAGGAGACCATGCTAGGTGCGTGCCCCCTGCCCGCGCTTCCGGGGTATAAGGGTCTTGCGACCCCACCACCGCGGGATGGCCGGGCTGGGGGATGCGCGGTTTACACCCGGCATGATGTCTCCGTTCTTCCTTTCTCTTTAGATACCTCCTTTCAGGCAGTGGCTGTGCAGCTGCACCTGGATAGGAGGTATACTCTGATTTCTGCGTACATTTCACCGTCAGCTGACTTCGACGCGGGGAACTTCCGCGGCATCGTGGCACGGTTGCCGAGACCCTATCTCTTGCTTGGAGATCTGAACGGCAGACATCCTCTCTGGGGAAATTACTCCATAAATCCCAGGGGACAAGTCCTTGCTGATCTGATCGAAGAGCTTGAGATGGGTGTCCTAAACGTGGATGAGTTTACGCATCACTGTCCGAGAACCACTTCATTTTCTTGCCTCTACCTATCTTTGTGCTCTTCGGATGCACAGCCTGATTTTGATTGGGGGGTGGTCGATGTTTTCCATGGTAGTGATCACTTTCCCATTCAAATATCATTTTCAGGGCAATTGCCGCCTGAGAGACCACCTCGGTGGTGCTTGGCGCGGGCGCGGTGGCCTGCATTTCAGGAAATGACTGAATTCTCTATCTCAGTCGAGGAGTTTAGGTCGGTAGATGAGGCCGTTTTCTTCTCCGGCAACCTCATCGCTGTGGGCCTGACTACTATTCCTAGGACGTCTGGCCGTTTTGCACGCCGACCACTCCCATGGTGGTGGGCCGAGTGTGAGACGGCCCTCAAACAGAAGCGTTATGCCTACATGCGCTATAAGCGCCGCCCGAACGATTTCACTGTCGCTGAATTTCGTCGGGCTAGGGCTAGGTTCCGGTATATTTCGAAGCACTCCCGCCGCTCTTCTTGGCGGGCATACGTGTCTTCACTTAACGGGAAGACCCCTTTAGCTGAGCTGTGGAAGCGAGTCAAAAGGATTCGGGGCAAGTTCTCGCAGGACCCCTCTCCCGTTCTCCAGGAGAATGGGACCTCAATCTCGGACCCCGCGTCCGTGGCGGAATCCTTAGCGACCGCTTTTTCTGCATTCTCTAGTCGTGATGCTGCTCCGCCAGCATTCAATGCACGTCGTGATGTCGCTGAAGGCCGCCGGCTGGACTTTACCTCCAGAGGCGGAGAACCCTTCAACCACAAGTTTACTGTGAGTGAGTTGCGTTCCGCTCTCGCTTCGTGCGCGGACACCGCCCATGGTCCGGACGATGTCCCGTACGCCATGCTTCGACACTTGGGTGAGCGAGGCATGGCCTTTCTGTTAGATGTTCAACCTGATCTGGGTGGAAGGTCTTCCCCCAAACTCCTGGCTTTTCGCTACTGTGCTCGCCTTTCGCAAGCCGGGGAGAGATCACTACTCCGACCGGTTTCCGCCCAATCTCTCTAACCTCTTGCGTGTGCAAGTTGATGGAGAAATTGGTAAATGTTAGATTAGCCTATTTCCTGGACAGCGGAGGCCATCTGTCTTCTGCACAGTGCGGCTTTCGCAAGTTCCAATCCACGTCGGATGCTCTGCTCCGACTGGAAAATGCCGTCCGCGAGGCTTTCCTTCGTAGACAGCACTACGCCACGGTGTTTTTTTAATCTGGAGAAGGCCTATGATACCGCATGGCGATACGGTATTATGGAGACTCTCCACACGATGGGGGCGAGGGGACGCCTCCCAATGTTTATATCTGAATTTTTGCGAGATCGTCGATTCCGCGTACGGGTGGGGGGAGCCCTCTCCGGCCCAAATGAGCAGGAAGAGGGTGTGCTGCAGGGAAGTGTCCTCAGTGTCACACTCTTTGCCCTGAGCATCAACGGCATCACCTCGGTGCTGCCGGAAGATGTTCTCGCTACGCTCTACGTGGACGACCTTTCGATCTCTTTTGGCGCGGCCCAGATGCCAACTCTGGAGCGTCGACTCCAACAGGCATTGAACCGCGTCTCTCGCTATGCCGAATCCCACAGGTTTCGGTTTTCTTTGGCCAAGACTAAGGTGGTGCACTTCTGCCGCCATCCACGGCTTCACCCCGACCCAGATTTGTTTCTTAATGGGGTGCGCCTGGATGTGGTTGAGTCGCACCGTTTCCTTGGTCTTGTATTCGACCGACGCCTCACCTGGGAGGCTCATATTCGCAGCCTTAGGGTCTCTTGTACCCGCCCTATGGACATTCTCCGTTCCGTGACGTTCAGCGCTTGGGGTGATGATAGCGCTACTGCCCTACTTTTTTATCGATCCTTTGTTCGTTCGAAGCTCGACTACGGATGCGAGTTTTATGCATCCGCAGCCAAGCGTTTATTGCGGAAGGTGGATTTGATCCACCACACCGGCCTTCGCCTTGCGACCGGTGCCTTCCGCACTTTCCCCATTGAGAGCCTGTTGGTCGATGCTGGGGACATTCCACTCGCTCTGCGCCGCGTGCAGTACATCACTCGCCTGTACGTGCGAGCCCGGCGCCTCCCTCAGTCGCCAACAGCTCTCACTGCATCCGCAGCTGATCTCGATGGTGCCTATGCCTCCGAGAGACGCCAGTCATACCCTAAGCCCTTTGGGTTTAGGGCCAGGAAACTCCTTCGAGAGCTAGATATAGCTCTCGGGCCGGTGGCGCTCCTGGTTCTGCCTAGGACGCCACCCTGGAGGGTACCACATTTGGCTATTTGTCGCCACGCCTCTACTCCCAAAGCTTGTACTGCGCCGGGAGTATTGCGTAAGACCGTTTTGGAGCACACATCGTGTCACGCTGGTACCGTGCCAGTGTATACGGATGGCTCCAAGTCCCAAGAGGGGGTCGGCTTCCACGCCGTATCCACTCTGTTTGAAGTCAGCGGGGCTCTACCAGGCGCTGCGTCTGTCTTCACGGCCGAGCTGGTGGCAATACACCACTCGGTACGGGAGATTACGTGACGTGCCCGGTTCGGAGACCGGATTGTGATCTATAGCGACTCACAAAGTGCCCTGAGTGCTCTCGGGGCATTGGAATCTCCGCATCCCCTGGTTCGCGAAATCCGTGATGCTACGGTTTTGGCGAGCCGGGCAGATGTCGAGATTATCTTCTGCTAGGTTCCTGGATATGTAGGAATTGCGCGGAATGAGCGCGCCGATGAGGACGCCAAAGAGTCCGCGAGGACTCTGCGACCGGACCAGCGTTTCGCTCTTCCTCACACTGACTACATGGCAGGAATACGGGCAGCTCTTCGGACTGCTTGGCAAAGAAGATGGGAGACGGTCGAAGGTAACTTAAAGTTGCGTGCCATTGCGCCGCGACTGTTCCCATGGACCTATCTCCCAATGCTGCGGCGGCTTCAGGTTGCTTTCTATCGTCTCCGAATCGGGCACACTCGTGTGACGCATCGCTATTTGATGGAACGCTCGCCTAAGCCCTATTGCAACGACTGCGTCGTCCCCCGGACTGTTCGGCACATTCTTGTCGAATGTCCCAGTCTGGGTGATCTTCGCGCACGACACCTGTCCCGGTACCGGGATGGGCGGGGTCGCTACCGCCTGTCCATTGTACTCGGGACGAGTGCGTGTACTTTGACTGGTGGACTTGACTTTTTTGGGGGAGGCCGGCCTTCTCCCTTTCATTTAACCCGGTTTAATTGTTGTTGTTGTTTTTTTATTGTTTTTGTTATTGCTTTGTTATTGTTATTTCTTTTTATTGTTGTTTCCTGTTCAGTTTTTTAAAGTAGCCTAGAACTAGGCTGTTTGTTTACGGCAACTTATGCCTAAGTCGGCAGTCGCCAGATAGCCCCTTAATTAAAAAAAAAAAAATAAATTCTGCTGCCATCCACGGCTTCACGCCGACCCAGATTTGTTTCTTAATGAGCTGCACCTGGATGTGGTTGAGTCGCACCGTTTCCTTGGTCTTGTATTCGACCGACGCCTCACCTGGGAGGCTCATATTCGCAGCCTTAGGGTCTCTTGTACCCGCCCTATGGACATTCTCCGTTCCGTGACGTTCAGCGCTTGGGGCGCTGATAGGGCTACTGCCTTACTTTTTTATCGATCCTTTGTTCGTTCGAAGCTCGACTACGGATGCGTGTTTTATGCATCCGCAGCCGAGCGTTTATTGCGGAAGGTGGATTCGATCCACCACACCGTCCTTCGCCTTGCGACCGGTGCCTTCCGCACTTCCCCCATTGAGAGCCTGTTGGTCGATGCTGGGGAGATGCCACTCGCTCTGCGCCGCGTGCAGTGCATCACTCGCCTGTACGCGCGAGCCCGGCGCCTCCCTCAGTCGCCAACAGCTCTCACTGCATTCGCAGCTGATCTCGATGGTGCCTATGCCGCCGAGAGACGCCAGTCATACCCTAAGCCCTTTGGGTTTAAGGTCACGAAACTCCTTCGAGAGGCAGATATAGCTCTCGGGCCGGTGGTGCCTCTGGTTCTGCCCAGGACGCCACCCTGGAGGGTACCACATTTAACTATTTGTCGCCACGCCTCTGCTCCCAAAGCTTGTACTGCGCCGAGAGTATTGCGTTCGACCTTTTTGGAGCACACATCGTGTCACGGTGGAACCGTGCCAGTGTATACGAATGGCTCCATGTCCCAAGAGGGGGTCGGCTTCCACGCCGTATCCCCTCTGTTTGAAGTCAGCGGGGCTCTACCAGGCGCTGCGTCGATCTTCACTGCCGAGCTGGTGGCAATACACCACTCGGTACGGGAGATTACGCGACGTGCCTAGTTCGGAGACCAGATTGTGATCTATAGCGACTCACAAAGTGCCCTCAGTGCTCTCGGGGCATTGGAATCTCCGCATCCCCTGGTTCGCGATATCCGTGACTCCACGGATTTGGCGAGCCGGGCAGATGTCGAGATTATCTTCTGCTGGGTTCCTGGACATGTAGGAATTGCGGGAAATGAGCTCGCCGATGAGGGCGCCAAAGAGTCCGCGAGGGCTCTGCGACCGGACCAGCGTTTCGCTCTTCCTCACACCGACTACATGGCAGGAATACGGGCAGCTCTTCGGACTGCCCGGCAAAGAAGATGGGAGACGGTCGAAAGGAACTTAAAGTTGCGTGCCATTGCGCCGCGACTGTTCCCATGGACCTATCTCCCAATGCCGCGGCGGCTTCACTTTGTTTTCTGTCGTCTCCGAATCGGGCACACTCGTGTGACGCATCGCTATTTGATGGAGCGCTCGCTGTCGCCCTATTGTAACGACTGCCTCGCCCTCCAGACTGTTCGGCACATTCTTGTCGAATGTCCCAGTCTGGGTGATCTTCGCGCACGACACCTGTCCCGGTACCGTGATGGGCGGGGTCGCTCCCGCCTGTCCCTTGTACTCGGGACGAGTGCGTGCACTTTGACTGGTGGACTTGTTAACGTTTTGGGGAAGGCCGGCCTTCTCCCTTTCATTTAACCAAGTTTAATTGTTGTTGTTTTTGTTATTGCTTTGTTATTGTTACTTCTTTTTATTGTTGTTTCTTGTTCATTTTTTAAAGTAGCCTAGAACTAGGCTGTTTGTTTACGGCGACTTATGCCTAAGTCAGCATTCGCCAGATAGCCCCTTAAATAAAAAAAAAAAAAAAAGGCGCCGAAGGCCGTCAACTGGACTTTACCCCCATAGGCGGAGAACCCTTCAACGACAGGTTTATATCGAGTGAGTTGCGTTCCGCTCTCTCTTCGTGCGCAGACACCACCCTTGTTCCGGATGATGTCTCCTATGAGATGCTTTGACACCTGGGTAAGCGAGGCATTGCTTTTCTGTTAGATTTGTTCAACAGGATCTGGATAGAGGGTATCCTCCCAGACCCCTGGCGAATCGCTTATGTGCTCGCTTTTAGCAAACTGGAGAGAGATCACTCTATCCCGGCTGGTTTCTCCCAATCTCTCTTACCTCCTGCTTATGCAAGTTGATTGAGAAATTGGCCCCGTAAGGGGCGCGGTGATTTGCCACCCTGGCCGCCGTGCTGACGGGACTCAGCACCCCGTCCGACCCCAGATTAGCCTCTTCTTCTTCTTTCAAAACACTTGTTTCCTCCTTTTCATACAACCTCTCCCACAACTTTCTCTGGTCAGCCTCTAATTTCCCTGGGTAGATGCTGACATTCCTCTCAGCCAATCGTCCCGCATCGGGGCTGAGGGGGGAGGGGTCAATGTTCCCTAACCCCTGAGCTCCGGTCTGGGGTGGCTGGTTTTTAACAACCTGCTTCATTCCTCACCTCCCTTTTCCTCTCCTCTTCACATTCTATCAATTTTACACCGTGTTCAAGGTGGAGCCGCCATGCCGATGGACTGCCAGGCCACCAGGCGGGAGGGGTGGTCCCAAATGGCGGCGCATGGCGCTGCCAGGCCTGTAAGCACCTCTTGCAGTGCGGGCAACTGCAAGAGGTGATGAGCTATTGCGTCCCCTACCACAAATCGGGTTACCATGCCCAATGATGAAAATAAAAAAAATAACCAACCCCCAACTTCCCCAAGAACATCAACTGAGCCGCCCTCGGGCAGCTCCACCGAGAAAATGGAGGTCCCCCCCCCCTTGTGCTTGCGCAGGGGACCCTCCATACTTCTTTAACCGGAGAGGAGGCTTACGCCTACGGGTATAGGGGACTCCCCCTCACCCCCTTCTCTGGAGGTGCTTTCAGGCACCTCCCTATTTCCAGCGGCAGTCCCTCCTTTTCTTTATAAGGGGACTGCCAAGAAAGCCAGCAGGCAGCCAATTGCCGCTTACCCCTCGTGTAAGCGGCTCGGTAGGGCAAACCCCCTTAGGGAGGAGAGGGAAGCCAGGCCCCTTGGGTCGCTTCCCTCAAAAGACCTGCTGGCAAGAATATTAAACCTTGCCGGGATCAAGGCCTGTCCCTCCCCACTAAAGACTCATGACGCTGCCAAGGGGACCTGCGATGTCCTGGGATGGGATAGCAGACTGGGGGCCCCTCCTGTGATAGACATGGTCCTTGAGGAAAACCAGCCTCAGAAATGTTTCTCAATGGGGCTCGTCTGGAAGTGGTGAACTCGCACCGTTTCCATCGCCATGCCTCTGCTCCCAAAGCTTATACAGCGCCGGGAGTATTGCCTTCGGCCTTTTTGGAGCACACTTTGTGTCAAGCTGTATTTACTTTGTTTGATCTGCGGAGCGCTGCCAGGCGCTACGTCCGTCTCCACGGCCGAGCTATTTTCAATAGACTGCTCAGTATGGGAGATAACGCGACCTGCACTGTTTGGAGATCGAATTGTGATTAATAGCGACTCACATTGCTCTCTGAGTTCTCTCGGGGCATTAAAATTCCCGCATTTCCTGGTTCACGATATCCGTGATGCCACGGTTTTGGCGAGCCGGGCAGATGTCGAGATAATCTTCTGCTGGGTTCCTGGATGTGAGAATTGCGGGGAATGAGCGCGTCGATGAGGACCCCAAAGAGTCCGCGACAATTGGGGACCATACCAGCAGGGCGAACTTCCTCACACCGATTACATGGCAGGAATACGGGTAACCTCCCGGCCTGCTTGGCAAAGAAGATGGGTGAGAGTCGAGCGGAACTTAAAGTTATGTACCATTGGGCCGCGACTGTTCGCATGGACCTATCCCCATTGCCGCGACGGCTTCAGGCTGCTTTCTGTCGTCTCTGAATTGGACACACTCGCAGGACGCACTGCCACTTGATGGAGCGTTCGCCTGCGCTTTATTGCGATGACTGCGTTGTCCCCCAGACTGTTCGGCACATTTTTGTTGAATATCCCACTCTGTGTGATCTTTGCTCCCGTTACTTGTGCTAGCGCTTCTCTTGTACTTGGGACGGGTTCGTGTGCACAGACTTGTGGACTATCTTACCCTAGAGGAGGTTGCCCGCCTCCATTTTATTTTAATCTGTTGTATGTCGCATGTTCTTTCGCCAGGGAGGAGGCGGGATTCTTATTTTTCTGGTATTTTGCATAGGTTTTTTTTTTTTAATCTAGCCAATTATTATGATGTAAGATGATTACTGAGACTTTTGCCTTAATAGGCAGTCGCCAGATATGCTCTAGAAAAAATATTGAACAAAACTGGATCAATATTAGTCATGGTATAACAAATTTGGTCTACAGGGTGCCATAGTGAATTGAAATAGTCCTGAAGAATAAGAGACATCATTGTAAATATTGACTGCGTGCATCAGTTGACTGCATTTATTAATACAATGGGTTTTTGCTTTAAATATCCCTATATATCACCTTCAAATTATGATAAAAACATACTAAAATAAAATGCAACTTTCGATTAGTTCTATAAATTTTCTTCTATGAAAGAATATAGTAGTCTCAAAACTTTTGACCCTGACTGTATATGCGCTACAACCGCCGGCAGCATGATTTCACCTTGTCATTTCGTCGATCGACTGCCAACTTACGGTTCGCTTCAAAACATGGTCACAGCTCTTCTTGGACCTATCCCAATGCCTCTACGTCGTCAGTTCGTTTTGTGCCGCTTCCAAATCGCGCACATTGATGGGACGCATCCCGATTTTATGGAGCGTTCTCTTGAACTTTATTGTGACAACTGCTTGCTCCCCCAGACTGTCCGGCACATTCTCGTTATATCGCACTCGTATGGAGCTTCGCGTGCGATACTTGTTCTGGTATCAAGACGAGCGGGGTCACTATCGCTTGTCCCTTATACTTGAGATGGGTTTGGGCACTATCAACCATGGGTTTGTCCAGTTCTTGGAAGCTCTCCTCCATTATATGTTTTGTTTGGGGTAGTGTTCCTGCTCGCGCGCCTCAGGTCCTTCTAGTGCCACTGTATGTGTTTTTTTTATTAAAAAAAATTGTGATTTCGGCTGACGTGCTCTTGCTGGCAGCCACCAGAAGAGGGCCCTATTTTTTTATTTTAAAAATCCCAACCAGCGGCCTTTTTCTGGGTTTGATCTCCTTATTCAACAGGTACTGGATGGCGGTATGGTCATTCTTCTTTTTCCACATACAAGCAACTCCAACCCACTCAAAATATCCCTCCACCACAAAATTATCCACACACAGCGCAGCAAAGCATACACACACTGAGCCCATTGCGCCTCAACGTTATTCTATCGAACATCAACCTATACGAAAGATTCCTCTCACTCTACAAACAGGCTGCCCTGGCAACGTTGCGGGAACCATCCAAAACTAAGCACGTACAAGTACCACACCGGCAAGACTGACATGATTAAATGCGCCTGGCACATTTAATCATGACTGCCTACCTAGAGGTGGGACCCTAGCTGAGGACAAAATAAGTAAATGATAATAAATTATTCGCACTCTCAAGACATGTGCTTCTTTACCCAAATCACCCACCCATCCCAAAGTTTATTTGCCACGTATGGAAAAGAAAAAAAATGCTAGGGTTTTACCACCGATCTCCATTCACATTTATACCTTTTATTTCTCATTGTGACCTACAGTTTAACATGGAATCCCAACTACGCATGGAAGATGGTGAGTTAAATGTGAATGGGTGAAATAGAACGCGAATCTAAAGTACGGGAAGGTAGGGAGATAAGCGGAGCTATCCGAACAGTAGTAAATTCATTGATGCTCAGCTGAAAGCATATTGGTGGTGGTCTATTAAATATTAACAGCATATTTGGTTTTCAGATGGTATGTCCACATTCAAATTGTGTGGAAAGTGATTTTTCCCAATCTAAATCTGAAGCCCCTCTGTGTGACATAAGTGGGAAGCTTGAAGAAAAGTCGCTACCTGTTCAAAAGCCTTTTAAATGCAGTTCATGTTCGTACCAAGCAGCACGACGTGGTCATCTTCAGGTGCATATGAAAAGGCATACCGGTCAGAAGCCTTTCAAATGTAATTTATGTTCTTATCAAACATCACAACGCTGCCACCTTCAAACACATATGAAAAGCCATACAGGAGAAAAGCCGTTTAAATGCAATTTGTGTTCTTATCAAGCAACACAGCGCTCTCATCTTCACTTGCATATGAAAAGGCATAGCGCTGAGAAGCTTTTCAAATGCGATTCCTGTTCTTATCAAGCAGCACAACGCTGTCATCTTCGGTCGCACATGAAAAAGCATACCGGCGAGAAACCATTTAAATGCAGTTTTTGTCCCTATCAAACAGCACAACGCTCTAATCTTCAGACGCATACGAAAACTCATACCGGTGAGAAGCCTTTCAAATGTAATTTATGTTCTTATCAAGCAGCACAAGTTGGTCATCTTCAGACACACATGAAACGGCATACAGGCGAGAAGCCTTTCAAATGCAGCTTATGTTCATATCAAGCAGCACGACGTGGTAATCTTCAGACGCATATGAAAAGGCATACCGGTGAGAAGCCTTTCAAATGCGATTCCTGTTCTTATCAAGCAGCACAACGCTGTCATCTTCAGTCGCACATGAAAAAGCATACCGGCGAGAAACCATTTAAATGCCGTTTTTGTCCCTATCAAGCAACACAACGCTCTATTCTTCAGACGCATACGAAAACTCATACCGGTGAGAAGCCTTTCAAATGTAATTTATGTTCTTATCAAGCAGCACAAGTCTGTCATCTTCAGACACATATGAAACGGCATACAGGCGAGAAGCCTTTCAAATGCAGCATATGTTCATATCAAGCAGCACAAGTCGGCCATCTTCAGACACATATGAAACGGCATACAGGCGAGAAGCCTTTCAAATGCAGGATATGTTCATATCAAGCAGCACGACGTGGTAATCTTCAGACGCATATGAAAAGGCATACCGGTGAGAAGCCTTTCAAATGTAATGTATGTTCTTATCAAGCAGCACAAGTTGGTCATCTTCAGACACACATGAAACGGCATACAGGCGAGAAGCCTTTCAAATGCAGCATATGTTCATATCAAGCAGCACGACGTGGTAATCTTCAGACGCATATGAAAAGGCATACCGGTGAGAAGCCTTTCAAATGCGATTCCTGTTCTTATCAAGCAGCACAACGCTGTCATCTTCAGTCGCACATGAAAAAGCATACCGGCGAGAAACCATTTAAATGCTGTTTTTGTCCCTATCAAGCAACACAACGCTCTATTCTTCAGACGCATACGAAAACTCATACCGGTGAGAAGCCTTTCAAATGCAGTTGCTGTTCTTATCAAGCAGCACAAGTCGGTCATCTTCAGACACATATGAAACGGCATACCGGTGAGAAACCTTTCAAATGTTGTTCCTGTGCATATCAAACAACTCAGCGCTGTAATCTTCAGCTACATATGAAAAAACATACATGAGAACATGAGAGAATCCTTTTAAATGCAGTTCCTGTCCGTTTTAAACGGCGCAAGGCTGTAATTTAAAGAAAAACCTTTTAAATGAAGTTTCTGTCCCCATCAAACATCACAACGCTCTAATCTTAGGACGCATATGAAAAAAGCATACTGGTTGAGGATAGTGTCACCAATGACGGCGGCCTGAACAGAGCCGAAAGGGAAAAGGTGACTAAGTACCAAGGCCTCATTATGCTATGAAGAGAAACTGGAACCTCAGAGAGATCTCAATTATTCCAGTTATTATAGGAGCTACTGTGCTCATGAAAAAAAACACTTCAAGAAATATTTGGCAAGTATACGTGGCGACCCAAGTGCAAGAGAATTCCAAACAATTGCAATTAAGGGGACAGCTGGAATCATGAAAAAGAGCTCTCGGAGGTAGTCTCTAAGGCGGGTGAATGTTTGGCATTGGGAAAGATGCCACATCACCAGCTAATACCGTAAGGAAAAGGTAAATGATCTAGTGATACTCCTTTCAAATGTAGTTCCTGTTCATATCAAGCAACACAACGCTGCTATCTTCAGATACATATGAAAATCCTTACATACGATAAACCTTTTAAATGTAGTTCATGTCTATCAAACCGCACAATCCTCTAATCTTAAGTCGCATATGAAAATGCATACTGGCGAAAGGTTCTTTAAATGCGGTTTCTGCTCATATCAAGCATCACAACTATGTTATCTTCAGACACATATGAAAATAGATACAGGGAGAAACGTTTTAAATGTAGTTCCTGTCCATATTAAGCAGCACAACGCTCTAATCTTCTGTCGCATATGAAATAACATACTGGGAATAAATAAGCCTTTCAAATGCAGTTCTCCTCCCTAACACTGCTATCTTCCGAATCCCATCAAAAGGCTTCATGGCAAACATTTCGCAAAAGTTCTCCAACAAAAATGGAGAAGGGTAGTGAAAGAAGGATAAAAGCACCGTAAAATACATAGAAGAGCTCAATAAAGATTATATTAATAAGAGTTTTAATTTCCTAATTCCCCTCAAAATTAAAGCGCAATAACAATGAGGCAGCATCATGCAGAATCTTTGTAAGGAGAAATCTGTAAAGAAAGTGGTTTAGTTTTTTTGTAATTCTTACTACGTTTTGGATACCGTTGCTTTTGAAATAGAAAACTGGGGGAGGGGGAAATTTGAAAGGAGTCACCCATACAATATTTGAACCCGAGGAAGAGCCAGGTCCTTAATTGAAGAGATCCTGGTAAGGGGCACGGCCATTTGTTTCCCTGGCTGACTGGCCTAAGCGCCCCGTCCGGCGCCACCTTAACCTCCTCCTGTCGTTGCAGCAACTACTAGATCGCCCCCTCGCAATATTAACCAACCTTCTAGTGGTCAACAGCACCCCGACCTTCGCCGAAAACGTACGACAAACCTTCATAACATCCTAGCTCCCTCTGCCCTGTCTCGCTAAGTATATCTACGTGTTCCAGAAGAACAAATTATCTGTGGCTTACATACGTACCAAGCCCTAAAAGAAATATTCCCTAAATTCTACCCTGATTTCACAATTGCGGATTCACACTCGGAGATAATAGTCCGAGCGACTATCGAGTGATTTAACCACCGCCTGCATGGCCTACACACTCTCGGCCCTCTAAAAATCTCTGCCAGTGACAAGAATGAATTTAGTGTCAGGACCTGCACGGTCCTAGTTGATAACTTCCCGGGGCCTGACGCCACAGACAAGTTCACTTCCGTCATCAAAGAAGTCTTCACCGACCAACAACATAATGTTGAGTCGGTCAGTATTTTTAAAAAGACATCTTTTCGTTATTCTACTCCGTTTAGGGCTGATAGGAACTCTAAAACAACATAACCCTATCAATGTTCATAAAATTGGAAGGAACACGTATAAGTACTAGTTCAAGAACAACACTCCACTCCAGTGTCGTAACTGCAGCAGATTAACTTACTCCGCGAAATATTGAAATAGTACCACGAATCCGTGCATTCGATGTGGACAATTGGGACACGATGCCCCAGATTACACAGAAGAGACAAACTGCCTCACTTGTGGCGTCCCACAGCATGCCTGCCACAAGAAGTGGTCCGTGTTCAGTCTCTACGATCCGGTATCTAGACGCCAAGCAAAATACGACATGCGTGAAGAAGGCATCACACTCAAAATCAGCCTTTTCCGCTGTGACCAGTGGTGCTCCGAGCATTCACGGCACTATACCCACGTCTAGCACATCGGCGTTTAGAACAGACCGCCTGACACCAGCCCATGTCCAACACTCGCCCCTCCCTTGAAACGCCCCGTAAGAAGCGCGGTGATTTGCCATCCTGGCCGCCGTGCTGACGGGATCCAGCGCTCCGTCCGGCTTCAGCTTAGCCTCTCTTCCTTCCTTCATATAGCATGTATTTCTTCCCTACCTCGTCGCTTTTCATACAACCTCTCCCACAACTTTCTCTGGTCAGCCTCTAATTTCACAGGGTAGATGCTGACCTTCTTCTCAAGCCAACCGCCCCAGATCGGGGCTGAGGGGGAAGGGGACAATGTTCCCTAACCCCTGAGCTCTGGTTCGGGATGGTTTTTTTTTAACAACCTGCTTCATCCCCACCCATACCTTCCTCACATCCCTTTTCCTCTCCTCTTCACATTCTATCAATTTTACGCCGTGTCTAAGGTGGAGCCACCATGCCGATGGACTGCCAGGCCACCAGGCTGGAGGAGTGGTCCCAAATGGCGGCGCCGGGCCTGTAAGCACATCTTGCAGTGCGGGCAACTGTGAGAGGTGGTGAGCTATTGCGACCCGTGTAAAAAAGAGGGTCACTATGCCCAATGATGAATATAAAAAAAAAAACAACCCCCAACTTCCCCAAGAATATCAACGAAGCCGCCCTCGGGCGGCTCCATCGAAAAAATGGAGGTCCCTCCCCTTGTGCTTGCGCAGGGGACCCTCCATACTTCTTTAACCGGAGAGGAGGCTTACTCCTCTCCTACGCCTACGGGTGTAGGGGACTCCCCATCACCCCCTTCTCTGGAGGTGCTTTCGGGCACCTCCCTATTTCCAGCGGCAGTCCCTCCTTTTCTTTCTAAGGGGACTGCCAAGAAAGCCAGCAGGCAGCCCATTACCGACCGCCCTTCGTGTAAGCGGCTCGGTAGGGCAAACCCCCTTAGTGGGGAAAGGGAAGCCTGGCCCATTCGGTTGCTTCCCTCAAAAGACCTGCTGGCAAGAATATTAAACCTTGCCGTGGTCAAGGCCTGTGTCTCCCCACAAAAGACTCATGACGCTGCCAAGGGGACCTGCGATGTCCTGGGAGGGGATGGCCAACTGGAGGCCCCTCCTGTGATAGCCATGGTCCTTGAGGAAAACCAGCCTCAGACGGTAGGGCCTTCAATGGGGGGAATCCGGGCTCGGCGCCAAGCACCGAACCCGAATCCGCCCCTATGCAAGGTCCTCCTGAAACGGCTGTGGATTCTGAGGCAGTACAAGGAGGGGAGGGATCTCCTCCGGATGATGCCCCTGCGACCACCAGGACCTTCTCCATTTCGGAAAAGGACCTAGCTGAGGCCGGTACATCGGGCCTAGGGCTTCTACCGGCGGGGGTGAGAAGCGGGTTCATTGCCTGCCCTCCTCTCCAAAAAAGAAAAAGACCAAGACCAAAAAGAAAAAGAAGACTCGGGACTCCTCTCCATCCGCGGAGGATGCGGGGACGAATGGGTCTGCTGCCACTGGCAAGCGACTAAGCTAAGATCGGCACATTCGCATCCTCTGCCCCCCCGGTTGCGGAGCCCCTGACTAAGACCAAAAGTGCACAGGGCGGAGCCTCGATGACATCTGGGCCCCTCATTCAGAGGTTACCTGGCGTTTTCGAGCCCGCTGGCTTCAAACGCTTCCTCGTTATTCGCTCCACTGATGGCACCATGTTGTCCAAGGGCAACATGATCCATCAGAGAAGAGGATTAGCTAGTGCAATTGGTAGAGAGCCGAAGGTGACCCGTTTCTCGGACGGGAGCCTTCTGGCGAATCCCGCCCTGGCGGCCAAGATAAGTGCTCTTCGGACACTTCATGGCACCCCGGTGAGTGTGACGCCGCACTCTACTATGAACTTTGTGAAAGGAGTAGTTTATGCGAGGGAATTCGTTGACTACTCCATTGAGGACATCACCCTAGAGCTGGCCGACCATGGGGCGGTCAAGGTCGAACGTGTGATGAGAAAACAGGGAGGGGCTTCGAGACCCACCCCTACACTCTTCGTCACGTTCGACAGTGACAAGCTCCCTGAGTCGGTGCGTGCCGGTTGGTACCGCTACCGCGTGAAGGCATTCGTGCCACTGCCGCGGCGGTGCTATTACTGTCACCGCTTCGGCCATACGAATCGCTCATGTAGACGTGCAAAGTCGGGGTCACCCGAAGTCTGTGTAAATTGCTCCCAGGTCGCACACGTTAATTCCAAATCGTGTGTAGCCAAGTGTGTCAATTGCGGAGAGCCGCACCCTGCTTCTTCGAAGCAATGTGGTGCATATCTCCTTGAGAAAGAAATCCTTGCCGTTCAGGCCCAGGATCGACTCTCATTCCGCGAGGCTAAGGACTTGGTCCTGGCGCGCCCGGCTCTGCCTGGGACGTCATATGCCTCAATAGTTAGAAAGGCACCCTCGGCTCCTGGCCCATCCAGGCCAACGAGCACGGTTGTTTCCGCGCCCATTCGGAGCCCTTCTGCGGGCTCTACCCAACCCGGGCGCTCCCCTGGTAAAGCTAGTGTCAAAAAAGGGTTCATACCCTGCCCCGGCTAAAACCAATGCTCCCTCCCTCTTCCCCCAGCGTGACCGTTTCCCGTAAGGCGAAACGGCCACGCGCCTCCGAGTCGTTAGACTCACAGGAGGCAACACCCCTGAAGATGGTCGCTAGGCCATCTTCCGGGGTTCCTAAAGCTTTCCCCCGAAAGGAGGACAGCAAAAAAGGAGCTTTGGCTCCTTCACCCACGCCCCGAGGTGGAGTGAGTGGCTCGGAGACGGTGGTTCCTCGAAAAGAGGGTCCCCCGCCTCTTAAGCCGCAACGCCCGCCTAAGGTTTCCAGGCGGAGGTAGGAAAAGACTCGCACGTGGTGCCCAACCTCCCCCAATAAGTCCTCGAATGCAACAGCGCCTTCAGCGCTTTGTCCGGTGAACAGCGCCCGGGGTTCTGCCCCCGGGAAGCCTACGGCTATTCCCGTGAGGGTCTTCAGTTCGAGGAGGGCCCCCGCGTCTCCTCCAAACTAGGCCTGGAGGGCATATTCCTTCAATGGAATTGCCGTGGACTCCGGGCCAACTAGGAGGAGCTGCGGAGGCTCGTCTCGTCCCGTTCCCCGTTAGCTATCTTTTTGCAGAAGACCATGCTAGGCGCGTGCCCCTTGCCCGCCCTCCCGGGGTATTAGGGTCTTGCGACCCCACCAACACGGGATGGCCGGGCTGGGGGATGCGCGGTTTACACCCGGCATGATGTCTCCGTTCTTCCTTTCTCTTTAGATACCTCCTTTCAGGCAGTGGCCGTGCAGCTGCACCTGGATAGGAGTTATACTATCATTTCTCCCTACATTCCACTGTCAGCTGACTTCGACGCGGGGGACTTCCGCTGCGTCGTGGCACGGTTGCCGAGGCCCTATCTCTTGCTTGGAGATCTGAACGGCAGGCATCCTCTCAAGGGAGATTACTCCATAAATCCCAGGGGACTAGTCCTTGCTGATCTAATCGATGAGCTTGAGATGGGTGTCCTAAACGTGGATGAGTTTCGTATCACTGTCCGAGAACCGCGTCATTTTCTTGCCTTGACCTATCTTTAGGCTCCTCGGATGCACAGCCTGATTTCGATTGATGGGTGGTCGATGACCTCCATGGTAGTGATCACTTTCCCATTCAAATATCATTTTCCGGGTAACTGCCGCCTGAGAGACCACCTCGGTGGTGCTTGGCGCGGGCGCGGTGGCCTGCATTTCAGGAAATGACTGAATTCTCTATCTCAGTCGAGGAGTTTAGGTCGGTAGATGAAGCTGTTGAGTTCTTCTCCGGCAACCTCATCGCTGTGGGACTGACTACTATTGCTAGGACGTCTGGTCGTTTTGCACGCCGACCACTCCCATGGTGGTTGTCGAGTGTGAGACGGCCCCCAAATAGAAGCGTTATGCCTACATGCCCTATAAGCGCCGCCCGAACGATTTCACTGTCGGTGAATTTCGTCGGGCTAGGGCTAGGTTCCGGTATATTTCGAAGCACGCCCGCCGCCCTTCTTGCCGGGCATACGTGTCTTCACTTAACGGGAAGACCCCTTTAGCTGAGGTGTGGAAGCGAGTCAAAAGGATTCGGGGCAAGTTCTCGCAGGACCCCCCTCCCGTTCTCGAGGGGAATGGGACCGCAATCTCGGACCCCGCGTGCGTGGCGGAATCCTTCGCGACCGCTTTTTCCGCATTCTCTAGCCGGGATGCTGCTCCGCCAGCATTCAATGCACGTCGTGATGTCGCGGAAGGCCGCCGGCTGGACTTTACCTCCAGAGGCGAAGAACCCTTCAACCACAAGTTTACTGTGAGTGAGTTGCGCTCCTCTCTCGCTTCGTGCGCGGACACCGCCCATGGTCCGGACGATGTCCCGTACGCCATGCTTCGACACTTGGGTGAGCGAGGCATGGCCTTTCTGTTAGATTTGTTCAACAGGATCTGGGTGGAGGGTCTTCTCCCAGACTCCTGGCGAATCGCTACTGTGCTCGCCTTTCGCAAACCGGGGAGAGATCACTCTACTCCGACCGCTTTCCGCCCAATCTCTCTAACCTCTTGCGTGTGCAAGTTGATGGAGAAATTGGTAAATGTTAGATTAGCCTTTTTCCTGGACAGCGGAGGCCATCTGTCTTCCGCACAGTGCGGCTTTTGCAAGTTCTACTCCACGTCGGATGCTCTGCTCCGACTGGAAAATGCCGTCTGCGAGGCTTTCTTTCGTAGACAGCACTAGGCTACGGTCTTTTTCGATCTGGAGAAGGCCTATGATACCGCATGGCGATACGGTATCATGGAGACTCTCCACACGATGGGGGCGAGGGGACGCCTTCCAATGTTTATATCTGAGTTTTTGCGAGATCGTCGTTTCCGCGTTCGAGTGGGGGGAGCGCTCTCCGGCCCAAAGAAGCAGGAAGAGGGTGTCCCGCAGGGAAGTGTCCTCAGTGTCACACTCTTTGCCCTGAGCACCAACGGCATCACCTCGGTGCTGCCGGAAGATGTTCTCGCTACGCTCTACGTGGACGATCTTTTGATCTCTTTTGGCTGGCGCAGCCCAGAAGCCAACTCTGGAGCGCGACCTCAACAGGCATTGAACCGCGTCTCTCGCTATTCTGAAGCGCACTGGTTTCGGTTTTCTTTGGCCAAGACTAAGGTGGTGCACTTCTGGCGCCATCCACGGCTTCACCCCGATCCAGATTTGTTTCTTAATGGGGGTGCGCCTGGATGTGGTGGAATCGCACCGTTTTCTTGGTCTTGTATTCGACCGACGCCTCACTTGGGAGGTTCATATTCGCAGCCTTAGGGTCTCCTGTACCCGCGCCATGGAGATTCTCCGTTCCGTGACGTTCAGCGCTTGGGACGCTGATAGGGCTACTGACCTACTTTTTTATTGATCCTTTGTTCGTTCGAAGCTCGACTACGGATGCGAGTTTTATGCATCCGCAGCCGAGCGTTTATTGCGGAAGGTGGATTCGATCCACCACACCGGCCTTCACCTTGCGACCGGTGCCTTCCGCACTTCCCCCATTGAGAGCCTGTTAGTCGATGCTGGGGACATGCCACTCGCTCTGCGCCGCGTGCAGTGCATCAGCTGCCTGTACGCGCGAGCCCGGCGCCTCCCTCAGTCGCCAACAGCTCTCACTGATTCCGCAGCTGATCTCGATAGTGCCTATGCCTCCGAGAGACGCCAGTCATACCCTAAGCTCTTTGGGTTTAGGGCCAGAAAACTCCTTCGAGAGGTAGATATAGCTCTCGGGCCGGTGGCACCCCTGGTTCTGCCCAGGACGCCAACCTGGAGGGTACCACATTTGGCTATTTGTCGCCACGCCTCTGCTCCCAAAGCTTGTACGGCGCCGGGAGTATTGCGTTTGACCTTTTTGGAGCACACATCGTATCACGCTGGAACCGTGCCAGTGTATACGGATGGCTCCAAGTCCCAAGAGGGGGTCGGCTTCCATGCCGTATCCCCACTGTTTGAAGTCAGCGGGGTTCTACCAGGTTCTGCATCTGTCTTCACGGCCGAGCGTGTGGTATTACACCACTCGGTACGGGAGATTACGTGACGTGCCCGGTTCGGAGACCGGATTGTTATCTAAAGCGCCCTGAGTGCTCTCCGAGCATTGGAATCCTCGCACATCCTGTTTCGCGATATCCGTGACGCCACGGTTTTGGCGAGCCGGGCAGATGTCGAGATTATCTTCTGTTGGGTTCCTGGACATGAAGGAATTGCGGGAAATGAGCTCGCCGATGAAGGCACCAAAGAGTCCGCGAGAGCTCTGCGACCGGACCAGCGTTTCGCTCTTCCTCACACCGACTACATGGCAGGAATACGGGCAGCTCTTCAGACTGCTTGGCAAAGAAGATGGGAGACGGTCGAAGGGAACTTAAAGTTGCGTGCCATTGCGCCGCGACTGTTCCCATGGACCTTTCCACCAATGCCGCGACGGCTGCAGGTCGCTTTCTGTCGTCTCCGAATTGGACTCACTCGTGTGACGCATCGCTATTTGATGGAGCGCTCGCCTGCGCCGTATTGCGACCACCGCGTTGTCCCCCAGACTGTTCGGCAAATTCTTGTCGAATTTTCCAGTTTGGGTGATCTTCGCGCACGTTACCTGTCCCGGTACAGAGATGGGCGGGGTCGCGACCGCCTGTCCTTTGTACTCCGAACGAGTGCGTGCACATTGACTGGTGGACTTGTTGACTTTTTGGGGGAGGCCGTCCTTCTCCCTTTCATTTCACCAGGTTTAATTGTTGTTTTTGTTATTGTTCTGTTATTGTTATTGTTGTTTTTTTTATTGTTGTTTCCTGTTTACATTTTTTGAAGTAGCCTAGAACTAGGCTGTTTGTTTACGGCGACCTTTGCCTAAGTCGGCAATCGCCAGATAGCCCCTTAAAAAAAAAAAATCCCTTGAAACGACGCACTAAGAAACCTTTGAGAACACACCCAACTACGCCTTCCCAACTAGGTAACGCTATTGAAGAACCAGTATCACCTCCCTATCTTGATGAAACACAACACATCTCTCCCCTTCGCAGAGTGTTACTCTTGCCCGAAGTACTCGTCGTTCATCCATCCTTAAACCTCGAATCTTTCCCTAATCGCAAGAACAATCACCGAAGAGGCAGAGACCGAACTCGATCACCTCCCTCCTCCTTCTATGTATCAGATCTTGAGCACACCCACAACTAAATCCTCAATGATCTTGCACGATAATGAACTTATCGATCATCCACCTACCCAAGTACCTGCCCCTACTAAAACGCCGATCTGTGTGGAAGTTGCTCCTGCTACGACTAAGCTGAAACCCGATTCCTCTCACGGCAAGTTATCACTGCCAAATATCACCCCGATGATGAATCCCTTAGTTCCTCACCAGCCGATCGTAAGGAAGGTGGAGGTCGTATGCGCTCTCTACCTTTTCCCCGATTCCTACTCTTTGAGTCCCTGCAGCTACAAACGCACCCGAATCTAAGATGAGCCTGGAGCAATGAACTTCTGACTTGAAAAACGTGGCTGTACGACATAAAATCATGTACTTCGTCTTGCCCCTCGCAAAGCACACTATCCGAGAAAATACCTTAACGCGATGAGAGAAATCTTTTAGACTTCTATCTCGCTAAACTCCATGGAATGTGTACACTAGATCGCTGCATCCCCTATTAAAACAGTTTTTTCCTGAGGTGTTTTGCCTCAGTGAAACCAAGCTACTAGACCCCTCTTACTTTTCTCCTACTAGCTAATCCCAGGTCAGCCTACCACTACCCCAATTTTATAGTAACCTCCCCCTAGTCCGTACAAACCTGAATGCCATTGCTGTTCACCTCAAGCAGTTTACGCTCTTAACTGTGTGCTCAATCTACTTCCCACTCTCCAAGCCAATCATCACCTTTGCCTCCCTGAATGAACTTGCCTCCCAACTCCCGAAACCATTCCTTTTAATTGGAGACTCCCCGTAAGAGGCACGGCTGGGCACGGCTATTTGCTTTTCTGGCCGCCGTGCTGACGGGACTTAGCGGCCCGACCGGCCCTAGCTTAGCGTCTGTTTCTTTCTGACAGTCTTCATATCCTGCTTCCTCACTTTCCCTACAACCTCTCCCACAACTTTCTCTGGAAAGCACACCAGCGGCCCATAAATGAACGCTCTCGGTGGGAACGGTCAATTATGGCCAACCTCCTTAGGGGGGCATGGGATGACAGGGCTCATCTGGCCTTGGCCTCTAAAGTCCTGCTGGCGTGCATATCAAGTTTACAAGGGGTTACTGTACGTGTCCCCCTCTCTTTCCCGACGGATGCTGGTTCGCCGGCCCAAGAGGAGACAAAAGTTACCTCAAATGGGATCTTTGATGTCTGGGGTGGGGGGCACATGGAGGCGCCCCTTGAGATCGACATGGTTCCTGACGGTAGTATCTTCCATGGGGTGGAACCCGGGCTCGATAATGCCAAGCATAGAACCCGAGTCCGCCCCTGCGCAAGCTTCTCCTCAGACGGCTCTGCCTCCCGAGGCCTCATAAGAAGAGGAGGGGCCTTCCCTCCCCATCTATGGTGACCATTTCACAGCCAAGACTTCATTTTAGAGAAGGATCTTGCTGAGGCCACTTCACTTGGCAGCATATTGGCCGAAGGCCACATGATCCATCAGAGGAGAGTACTAGCTAGCGTGATTGGTAGATAGCCGAAGGAAACCCGATTTTCGGACGGGAGTCTTCTGGCGAATGCGTCGGTTCCCTCCCAGGCGGCCATGATTAGTGCCATTCAGATACTAGATGGGGATAAAGATCTACTGCTTCGGTTATGTGACATCATCGCTTGTTTAAATAGGAATCTTATGGACACTCGTTGCAGAAAAACAATCGGTGTTGAACTAAGTCGCCACCAGATATCGCTTAGGGGGAGGAGTTTAAATAAAGAACTAGTAGGTTGCTGCCCAATCCAAGTGGATTCTATATGGCAGCTAGGATAAAACGAGGCAAATTATCTATAAAAGTTGGAGGAGACCACTTTGTGATAAAAATTTTAAAAACGAAGGGTTAAAAAATTCCTCTGCCAATATGAATCGCAGACGGGTGTGTTGATGGATAGGAAAAATGGGTCGGGGAAACAGGACAACCGTAGCGTAGCGAAATGGGTACAATCTAATAAAAGGTGGGCAACCGATTGGTCCCTACCACGAAAACGACAGCAAGGGCTGATTTGAACATCATCCAAAACAAGATGGAGGTGATTATGTCCTGTGTGGCCAATGCGAACTCGGCAAAGAGCTACTTACAACGACCGCAATTTATCACGGCTCGAGGGCCAAGAATGAACAGAATTTTTAATTTTGTACAGTTTGGATGATGAACAGTCATCCCATTTATTCTGCCACAGCTGAAAAATATACTTTCTTATTGGAGGAAAGTAGCCCCTAAAAGGCAGAGCCGTGTTCTCCGGGGACACAGAATGTGCCTAGCGGGCCAGCCGATTAGCCCTCTCGTTGCCCAGGGACCCAGCGAAAAATAATTTTATATCGGGACGCATTTTGGACCAACCAGTTGCAAATTTCTGTGACTAAGGGATGGGACGCATTAAAAGATCTAATTGACTATAAAACGCTCCTTGAGTCGGAAAAAAATGACAAAATCATTAAAAGGTAAAATTTGGATGAGTCTAAAGGCTAAAAAGATTGCTGAAAGTTCAGCGGTAAAAATGGATGCTGCTGGGGGCAAAGATAATGTTAAGAATTATTCTCCTGGGTAGATGGCTGCGGCGCCCACGCCACTGTCCGACTTAGAGCCAACCGTGTATAATGGGTAGCATTGTTTGAGTGAGGTCGAATGCTCTAAGAACAGGCTCTTAGTTGTGCGAGGGTCCATGGAAGACTTCTCCAGGTTCCACATATCGGTACATACTGTGGGGAGAGGAGCACGCCAACTAAGGGTCAGTAAGGATGGAAGGGTAAGGACCCTTGGAGCACCCAGGTTAGAGATATGATCTCCTATGCGAAGGTTCAAGGGGCGGGGTAAAGATGGCAACTTATCATATGCCACCGTTGATTGGGCAGCATACAGGCATCTGTAAACCTCTGATACAGGGGCTTGCTGTACTTGGCAGATGTATCGCATGCAGATTTGAAGTCTATGGTAGGGCAAAGGGAGTACCTCGCTGTTGACAGGAGAGTAAGGAAGGCTCCACTGGAGAGACGAACTCTGAGGTTTTGAATGGGGTTCAGCATTTTAAGGGCTGAAGGGGAAGCCGATGAGTAAATTTGACAGCCATAATCCAATTTGGATTGGGCGAAGGCTGTGTATAATGTCCACAATGTTTGTCGGTCGCTGCCCCACGAAGTGTGTGACAGGACTTTCAAAATGTCTAGAATCTGCAGACAGCCCGATTGAAGACGGCGTAGGTGTGGTAACCAGGATAAAGTTTGTATCGAGTGTTACGCCAAGAAACCGAAACTCAGAGACAAACTCTATATCTTTGCCTTATAGGGAGATAAATGGCCAAACAAGGACCCCTCTGACCCTGTTGAAATACATTGCTTTGGTTTTGTCCGTGGAAAAGCGGAATCCCTTAAGTTGTGCTCTTTTGGAGACAGCATCGACCGCCAGTTGTAGCCGACGCGCTGCTGCTGGAAGGCGAGGTTAGGAACAATATAGTGCTAAATCATCGACAAACAGAGTTACCGATACACCTTATGGGAGAGATGAAATAATATCATTGATCGCAATTATAGAACATAAAACACTTGAAACACTGCCCTGAGGAACTCCCTCCTCTTGGGGTTGCAGGTCAGAGTATGCGTCTCCAACACGTACCTTGGAGGATCAAGATGCTAAAAAACTGAATAAGTGACCGTAAAATGCCTCTTATACCCCAGACGTATAGCTGCGTCAAGATGCCGTATTTCCATGTTGTGACGTAGGCTTACTCAATATCGAAAAATATGGCCAGGACTCGGTGCTTTAATTGGAAAGCTTTCCGAACCGATCCCTCGAAACGTACTAGGAGGTTAAGGGTACTATGACCTTTGCGGAAGCCACATTGAAATGGAGAGAGAAGGTAATTGGTTTCTAAGAGCCAATTTAGGCGCTCCAACACCATTTTTTACTCAAACAGCTGGTAAGAGCTATAGGGCGGTAGTGATCTGCTTCAAACCCGTCCCTGCCCGGTTTGACAGAGAAGAGGATGATCCCAATGCGCCATGAAAATGGGTAAAAACCCTTCACCCATATAAGGATGTACAAATCAAGTAAGAAGAGAGTAGAGTGTGGATGTAGGTGCCGCATCATATTGAAATGGATCTCGTCAAGGCCAGGGGAAGTAGCTCTGCAAAAGGACAAAGCGCTAGGCAACTCATGGATGCTGAATAAAGCATTATATGGAAGGTTAGATTTTGCTATGAAGTTGAGAGAATGAGACTCTTCCTTTGATTTGTAGGATAGAAAAGCCTTATCATAACGGCTGACACTGCTGACAGCGCGGAAATGGTCAGCAAAAGCTTTGCTGACCGCCAGGCTGTCAATTGCCAAGGAACCGTGTAAGTTGAGTGTGGGGGTATGATGATCACCATAACAGCCCCTAATCTTATTAATCCTCTTCCAAATCTTAGCGGTAGGTGTCATAGAAGAAATTGATGAAACGTAACAGCGCCATGAATTTCGGCGACCCTGACAATGGGTTCTTTGGCGAAGCGCACGAGCTCGGTTTCGGTCGACCCTGTTGCACAAAGTTGGGTTCTTTCGGAATCGGGCATGGGCTAACTTGTAGTTTTTGACAGCTGTTTCACACGCCAAGGTCCACTGCGCTCGTGACGGGTCGCCTCCGTGGAATGGTCTTTGTTGCTGCCGCGTTCATTCCATTGAAGGTCCCCTCAGAAACCTTCCTAATCTGCTTGACTTAAGTCCCAGTGAAGTAGCATGGTTCTATAAGGGCTAACTTGAAGAGCCGATAAGACAATAGGAAAGTGGTCACTCCCATGGAGATCGTCAGGAATTGACCATCGAATTTTCGTGAAGCAGTCCTGGGAACAAACAGACAGTTCAACACAGCTAAAAGAGTCCGTCTGGACATGATAAAAGGTAAAATCGCCAGTGTTTAAAACATAGAGAAAGTCAGATAATAAAAGAGGCTCTAAAACACTTCATTTGGCATTCCGAGTGATGTCGCCCCAGTATGGGTGACGGGCGTTAAAATCTCCTAATAATCAAAATGAGGAGGGAAACTGGTCTATAAGCTCTAAAAGGTCGGGTCTTGACAGTGATAAACAAGGGGGTAGGTAAATAGAGCAAACGGTGAAAAAAATCTTAGTAAGAAAAACACTCACGGCAACAGCTTGGAGGGTAGTATGTAGGGTGAGGGGGGGATACATGGGATGAAGATACCATGATTGACACCCCCCATGAGAGGAGCTTATAACAGGAGCAATAGAGTTGTAAGTGAGAAAACCGGGTACCGGCAGAAAGGGCCGTGTACCCAGTTTATTATCCTGAAGACTAATAACAGCGGGGTGGAGAGTCGTCAAAAGAATTTTGAGTTCTTCCCACTTTGAAAGAACGCCTCAGCAATTCCATTGTAAAATGCAAGATATTATGTGGGACGGTTAGATACCACTGTGGATATCTTTTTCTCTTTTGTGGCCAATATTGTGTTTGAAGTTCGTCCCAAAGAGCTTGGGGCATGCTTTTGCAGGGAAGGAGATCCTCGAGGCAGCAGTAACGGGGGGCTGTTTTGGAGAACCGCCTTAGGCCCTTGATTGTAATTCCGGCTCACATCCTGGCGGAAAAGGATGATCGAGAAGGGATTTTCGGCCGGTAAATCCGGATTCATGGGTCGAGAGGATTTTTAATGTCTGAGGGGTTGGTCCAACCGCCGCGATTAGTAAAGATGGAGTATCAACTGCTTCCATCGGATCATGAGTAGAAGGGTGAGTGTAACGAACAGGCGATCTGAGCGAGGTGTGTGGAGCTGGGTGTATATCTGCCATCGTTGGGATCAGGATGGGGCCTAAGTCCTGTGAAGGGTGGACTGACTTAAGGGTATAAAATGTTCAGCAATAGGGGAAGAGTCCATTGAAAATTCTCCGGGTTCGGCCGAGTCATCTCCAGAGGCTGCCCGCTTAATAGTGGTCGATGACCCAGGTGAGGAATCCTTGCTATTACAACTAGGCTTTGGGTCTCGGGGCCGGGTGGAGGAACATTCACTGGTCGATGTTGAGGATTCTTTCAGATAGCGTCTGGTGTCTTAAGTGTCTCACCCCGAGCGTCCCTCCCAGCTAGAGATGCTAGAGAGAGGAGGGGGACTACATTGGTTATCTCGGTGTATGAGCGATGCTTCGACTGTATATCCTCAATGTTTCTGACGCTGCAAGTAGATGTAGGATGAAGTGCTTCAGGCTGGTTGGAACTCGAGCGTGATGGTTTGTTTCGTCCAGCGTCACGTAAAACGTCAGAGAAGAGACGCCCGAGTGATGACGTTTGTGCTCGAGCACGCTGGCGGGCCTTCCATATCTAGACGTAGAGAGTCGCGCAAAGCGAGCACTTCCTTTTCATATAAAAATATAGAGTAGAGTTTTTGACGCAGCACTGTGGCTATCTCCGCACTTGGCAGAGCGAGGTGTTTTGGTGCATTCGGGGCCATGGTAGTCAGAGCTACAATTCACGTAGGAGCGGGGTTGCCGACCTGCACGCGCAACATGTCCAAATTGATTGCAATTAAAGCAACGTCTGGCTAGTTCGACGTAGGGACTTACCGGGACACGAAGGTACCCAGCTTTAATATACTGCGGCAGTTCTTGTCGTTTGAATGTTAAAATCAGTGTGGCGGTTGGGAGTCTATGGAGCCTAATGTTTTAGTCACCCTGTGTACGTTTGTGACACGTTGCTCTGAAGGTGGGTGGTGTCGTAGTCCCTTAGTTCCTTTGAATGGAAGACGCCTTTGGCAAAGTTCAGACGCGGATGGGGTGAGACAGTTATTTGAATTTCGGCTATCGAATATAGATTTCGCACAAGGTTGTGTTGAGAGTGGGATGACACCTCAACTACGACATTACCACTACCTCTTGAACACAACCAGCTGGGTTCACCACAGTAGGACTCAAGAGATTCATTGACATCAAACACATCGACTTTTGCAGGTGGGGTGTCGGATGATGAATTTATGAAAAGAAAGCGAGGATAATCTAAATCTGGGTCTACTTCGTTGGAATAGGGGTCCAAAGAGCGAGGGGAGGCTCAAAGGGAAGCTAAGGAACGTTTTGTACGAGAACCCTTACGAGAAGGGGAGGTTTTTGGTTTATGGTAGCCATTGCAAAAATAAAAAAACTTCGCATTCACCCTTGGGACTCCCCACCATGGAGGCCTACAAGGGCCCGGCACTACTGCAACTATACAATCAGTTACGTCCGGTATGTCCTCTTGGAGAATGGATACGGATCCACCACACCATCTTTATAACCCCAAGAGGCTGCCCGAGTTCTCCTACGCACGGAGAAAAGGGGCCAACGATGGGTTTCTCCTTGGGCATTCGGTAGACAAAGGCGGTGGAGATGCCCAGCCTCTTTCACCTTCCTGAAAGAACAATTCGGAATCAATCCATAAGAACCACTAGATAGGTGAAGGAAGAAGGGAAAATAAAGGGCAGTGGAAGATCGTAATAGGGTGGGGGTAAAAGAGGGGCATGTTAAAAGTCTTGTTGGTAGCACCACGAGAAGGCCAGAGCCTCTCTGGGAACAACCCCTGAAAAAAAATCCCAGAGCGGGAGGGAGCTTAGGGGGAAAAGAAAAATACATACGCATAGCGGCATATTTAAGAATCTGAAATTAAAAATGACCTTGAGGTCTAAAATGATCTTCGAGATCAAGATCCTAAGAAATAAAGTGATCTTAGAACAAAATCAAGATCACCATAATAAAAGTGATCTTCAAGGTCAGATCACGAACTTGATCTTGAAGATCAAGATCGTGCCCATCTCTGGCTGACTTAACATACAGTTTGGAGATGAAGTCACTCATGCGGTGGTGTCTTTTTACAAAGATATCCAACTTCAACCTAGAACAACAGCCACCGAAATTGAGAACCTAAACAATTTCGAAAAAAACAATGCAAGAAAAGAAATAACTTCCAAAATTTAAGATCATAGCCATATCGAGGACGAAATCAGAGGGAAAGTGCCTCCAATGACCTGCGGCGTTGTGTGATAAGATGGTAAATGGTTATTGCATTGATGGTTTACCATGGTTCAAATCACTTACAAGTGCCTTTGAATCACTAAATGAGGCTTCTGCCACTAGATGGTGCCTTCCAGCGCCAAATCTGATTGCCGATTTAAAACCTACAGGGTGAATAACCATATGTCCCGTGGTCATATGGGTCATCTCATGGTTCTAAATGGGTACAATTGAACTTTAGTCCTTTTGAAAAAAGCGACGCCTAGACCTGGCGCTTCACTTAAGGAAGGTAGTTAATGACCTTTATGCCGTTTAACATAGTAGGACCTGTCTATCTATTTCTGTTTTTGACTCCTCTGATGAGTGAGCTGTCCAAAAACCGAACAGAATAGCATGGAAAAGAGCGCTCTTGGCTCTCGATAAGCAAATCCCTGAAGTAGACACCTTTAAGGGGCCCATTCTGGGTCACCGATCCGAAGCAGTACCATTATAAGGTTAGGAACATTTAAGTAGGGAGATTGCGACCCAGGTTAGGCAAGCAATTTAAGAATAGGATTAGATTGGCGGTTTTCTCCGATTCGAGGCTAAATGGATTCCTTTTCAGATAAATAAGGACTCTCCTTCTTGCGGTACGGAGACATGCAACACGCCGAATTTACGAAAAGACTCTCTCTTCGGCTGTATCCAATGGAAGTAAGAAGAAAAGACTCCCCCTTCGGCTAGTACCCAATGGAAATAAGAAATAGAGACTCCCTCTTCAGCTAGTACCCAATGGAAATAAGAAGAAAAGACTCCCTCTTCGGCTAGTACCCAATGGAAATAAGAAGTAAAGACTCCCTCTTCAGCTAGTACACAATGGAAATAAGAAGTAAAGACTCCCTCTTCAGCTATTACCCAATGGAAATAAAAAGAAAAGACTCCCTCTTCGGCTAGTACCCAATGGAAATAAGAAGTAAAGACTCCCTCTTCAGCTAGTACCCAATGGAAATAAGAAGTAAAGACTCCCTCTTCAGCTAGTACCCAATGGAAATAAGAAGAAAAAACTCCCTCTTCGGCTAGTACCCAATGGAAATAAGAAGAAAAGACTTGCTTTTCGCTGTACCCAATGGAAATAAAAAGAAAAGACTCCCTCTTCGGCTAGTACCCAATGAAAATATGAAGAAAAGACTCCCTATTCGGCTAGTAACCAATGGAAATAAGAAGAAAAGACTCCCTATTCAGCTAGTACCCAATGGAAATAAGAATAAAAGACTCCCTCTTCGGCAAGTACCCAATGAAAATAAGAAGAAAAGACTCCCTCTTCAGCTAGTACCCAATGGAAATAAGAAGAAAAGACTCCCTCTTCAGCTAGTACTCAATGGAAATAAGAAGAAAAGACTCATTTTTCGCCTAGTACCCAATGAAAATAAGAAGAAAAGACTACCTCTTCGGCTTATACCCAATGGAAATAGTGGGAAAGCGCATGGGGATCCACCTCTAAGCGCGGCTTCGCCCTCCCTAGGTGTTTGGGAGGACGAGGTCACAAGAGACACGCCTTCGACCGGTGAAGGGATTCATTTGCCAACCTCCTCTCCGCATTCGGCAGAGGGGATTCCCCTTTGCCATCTTTGGAGCCGCTCTCGGGAAGCTCTGCCTCTGTAAAGGAAGTGCATACCCCCCATGTCTTTCTAGGGGGCCCCTCCAACCCTCGTCTACCAAAGAAGAGGTTTACTCCTCTCCTAGGCCTACGATGCGGTGGGTCCCCCCTCACCCCTTCTGAAGAAGCGCCCTCGCGCGAGTCCATCTCCCTACCAGCAGGAATCACTCCTCGCTATCACAAGAGATAGGCAACAGAGCCGACAAGCGGCCCAAAATAGACCTCTTCCGGTGGGAGGGATCGATAAGAACAAAAAAAAAGACGAAGAAGACACGGGGCTCCTCTCCCTCCGCGAGAGATGCAGGAATGGCCGGGGTTGCTGCCGCTTCGGCAAGCGACCAAGCCAAGCTAAGCACGTCCGGCCCCGTTGCTCCACCGGGTCGTGTATCCCAGACGAAGACCATAACTTCGCATAGCAGAGCATCGATTACGTCAAGGCCCCCCATTCAGATGCTACCTGGCGTTTTTGAGCCCGCTGGCTTCAAACGCTTCCTTGTTATTCGCTCCACTGATGGCAGCCTGTTGGCTAAGGGCAACCAGATCCATCAGAGGCTAGCTCTAGATGGTGTGATTGGTAGAGAGTCGAAGGTGACCCGTTTCTCGGACGGGAGCCCTCTGGCGAATGCGTAGAATCCCTCCGAGGCGGCCATGATTAGTCTCCTTCAGACACTTAAGGGCACGCCTGTGAGTGTGATACCAGACTCTACCGTGAAGTTCGTAAAAGGAAAGGTTTATACGAATGAACTCGTGGACTACTCCATATATGACATCACCTTAGAGCTGGCCGACCATGTGACTGGCAAGGTCGAGCGTGTGATGAGAAAACAGGGAGTGGCCTCAAGACCCACATCTACACTCATCGTCACGTTCGACTGTGATAAGCTCTCTGAGTGGGTGCGTGCCGGTTGGTATCGCTACCGCGTGAAGGCATTCGTGCCACTGCTGGGGAGGTGCTATTACTGTCGCCGCTTCGGCCATACTAATCAGTCCTGTCGACGTGCAAAGTCTGTGTAAATTGCTCCAAGACTGCACACGATAAGTCCAACTCGTGTGTGGCAAAGTGGGTCAATTGCGGAGAGCCGCACCCCGCTTCTTCGAAGATATTTGGTGCGCATCTCCTTGAGAAGGAAACCCTGGCCATTCAGGCACAGGATCGTTTCTCATTTCGCGAGACTAAGGACCTGGTCCTGGGCGTGGCCCGGGACGTCCTATGTCTCAATGTTGAGAAAGACACCCGCTGCTCCTGGTCCCTCCGGCCTAGGAGCACGGTCGTTTCCGCGCCCATCCGGAACCCTTCTGCGGGTTCTACTCAGCCCATTCGCTCCCCTGGTAAAGCTGGCACAAAGGGTCCACACCCAGCACCAGCGAAACCAAGGGTTCCCCTCCCTTCCCCCAGCGTGACCGTTTCGCGCAAAAAGAAGAACTCATTTGAAAAACCAAATATATGAGATGCCTTCGATGGTTTTCATTTAATTTTCTCAAATAAATACGGATCTAAGCCGTTTATCAAGACTTCGTAATTATGTTTAAACCACAATTGTCGAAGACACAATTTGTGTTGAATTATGTCAGCTTTCCGATGATGGTGCAAGTGCTACTCCTCACTAAGATGCTCGAAGAAAGATAAGATTACTGCCGGGAAGTATGAATGAAGCTCATAGAGTATACCCCCACGCTAAAATTGTAGCTAGTTAATTACACCCCCTCCCCCACCTTCTCATTTTCAATCATTGATGAGATACTCGGACTGATAAATGAAATTCAAATAAAGATCTGAATGACAAACATTGGAAAAACCTAGAGCATCAGGGAATGGTCATCTGTGGTGGTGTTTATGTTAGTTATGTATCTTGAGAGCTGAACATCAGCGCAATCCAAGCTTTGATAATTCAAGCACATTTGCATAAACTATGGCCGCCTGATAAAAAAGCAGCCTCTTTCTTGACAACGCGACCTATCGATTTCGTGGTGAAGAAAACGGCGCTGCTTAAACGAAACTAATCGATAAGGAAATTTCCTTTATTATATATAATCTCTGTTCCCTTTAGCATTACTCCAAACTAAGAGACAGAAGACCTGGAGAACAACCTGTCGCCCTGTTAGGGCGAGTTCTCACCTGGCCTGAACGAGAATACCATTCATGCTCGTCATTGCTCTCTGCACACTACACGCGAAAGGATTAGAGAGAAAGTCCTAACAGACAATATGGAAGCAAATACAGTGGCCCTTTTTGTTAAGGTCGAGGACACTCATAAACCGAGGTGTCGTAGAATGGACTCTCGACGATATACCATATATGACTATTCGTTGAGGGAACTTATTTAATTATCTTTAGAGTGCGTGGATGTCTGGTCGACCGAGGTTATTTATCTTCACTATGCTTAAGAAGTGGAACTGAGCTCAAGGAGAATAATATGGCTATCATTAATAAAATAAAGTTTTATTAATAAAACTATCAACAACACACAAAACGGAAAATATTGACATAAACAGAGAATGGAAAGGATCGTGAGAAATCTAACTAATCCGAAGATTAAGAGAGATTTAAAAAGGTAAAACAAATAAAAGTTAAAGGGATGGGATGGTTCGCTAAACCATTTTTAAAGCACAGGATAGGGTTGACAAAAGGGTTAAATACTCAAAGGTAACGTTCGGCTTACGTAATTACACTTGTTGTGCAGATGAAGGCGACGTGAAGGAATTTTCGGTCCACTGGCGAGTTCAACCTGAAGGAGGGGGGGAGGGAATTGAAAGATCCTGACGTGGCGTCTTGGGAATGAGAAGCGTTTCTTGACGAACGGGCTTGAAGAACAATGGCTGTTCTACGTTGTTCTCTTCTGAACAACAGAGGGGGGGGAACCGTCTCTTGTCTACGGGCTCGAGAACAATGGCTGTTCTAATGTTGTTCTCTTCTGAACAACAAGGGGGAAGGGTGAGAACCGTTTCTTGACGAACGGGCTTAAAGAACAATGGCTGTTCTACGTTGTTCTCTTCTGAACAACAGGAAGTGTGGGGGGGGGAGAACCGTTTCTTGTCAACGGACTCAAAAGAACAATGGCTGTTCTAACGTTGTTCTCTTTCTTAACAACAGGGAAAGCCTCTTCTGGACGATGATGGAGGATCTCGAGGTAGAAGGCCCTTGGTGCACACGGTGAGACTGGATCGTAGTGATGTCTTGCGAAGAAAATCTGGATCTCGAATCTGATCTTAGTAGTAAAGTTTCGATATAAATAGTCGGGACATCCCCTTGGCCTAGGGGACCATGGAGTGGGGGCTTCGAGGGAATGCACAGACGCGCCTGAGAACAATACCTTATCTGCCCATAAGCCTAACTCAATCTGGCGAGGTCGGTACATGGGGCGAAACGGGGGAAGATAAACCTCCTTGTTTAAACATTGACTCAGGTGGCGGCTATAATGCGCCGGGCTTCAAAGCAAAGATGCACGTGGGTAGCATCGTGTTTTTAAATAACATGTGATAACGGTTGAAATTACGCGGCCTCAAACCGTTCTATCACACGAGGTAATTTCTCTTTCATCCGACAACCTTTCTTATGGTGACTGTTTCAAACCTATTTCTTTCTCTCTTCTCCTATGACATTTGGATTTCCTCCATCTCTTAACACCCTTGTGTTGGCATCATTTTTCTGGCTCGCCTTACGACCGTCCCATGGCAAAGTTAAAAAAAAAATCGTTAATCTTCCGACGCATGATCTATGGCCGCTGACGTCATCAAATCTCTTACGCGAAGCCTTTCTTGACAACTTCCCATAGCTGAATTTCACTTCGCTACCTTTTTGTCGTATTCTATCTATAAGTATTTAATTGCAAATTTTTATCGCTCTAGTACTTTACTCCTGGAAATATTATTAGTCTTAATATTAGTTTTTTATAACAAAATGTTATTATTGATTGCTATCTGGTGCCTCTACTGGAAACGGCTTATAGTGACAACCAATCCTAAGGCACCGGAAGGAAAAGCGACTAATTAGGGTAAAAGCTAACAGACGAAAAATGCAACCCGTTTACCGGTCTGTTTTCAAACGTTACTACTATTCCGTACGCTTTTAGCTTTATCAAGTTTTTTTATGTGGCACAGCGTCAAAAGCCGTGCGGGCTGGCCAGCATGCCCACCTTTCGTCTCCGATAGAGGTTGGGCCGTGACGGGCCCAAATAAATACAGACCAAAAGACTGAAGGGTCCTAGATTGGGATCCTTGATACATTGAGGAGGGGGGACACTTGGAGACCCCGCTCCAGATGTCAGCATCTTTCATGGGGGAAAGCCTAGGATTGATGCCAAATAACGAACCTGAGTCTGGCCCTGTGTAAGCTTCTCCTCGTGCGGCACAGATTCCCAAGGACTCATAAGAAGAGGAGGGAGCTCCTTCCTTGGCCGATGTCCCTTTGACAGCCATATGACACACGCTCCATCAGTGTTAGGCATTAGCCAGGGCTCTGGGTAGAGAACTGAAGGTATCCCGTTTCTCGAACGGTACCCTTCAGTCATAGTGAGTGCTATCCGGACGCACAATGGCTCGCCTGTGCAGGTGACACTGCACTCCACTATCAATTTTGTGAAAGGAGTGGTCTACTCCTTAGATGATATCACTGAAGAACTGTCCGAGTAAGGAGCGGTTAAGTTCGATCGTGTGATGAGAAAACAGGTTGCGGGATCGAGATCCACCCCTATACTCTTCTTCACTTTAGACCGTGACAGGCTCCCTGAGTCGGTGTTTGCCGGCTGGTATTGCTATTGCGTCGTGGCATTCGTGTCGGTCCGAAAAAAACAACAAAGAAACAACTAAGTAATATTGATGCTCCAGCGTCGAAAAAAGACTCCCTTCCGCACGTATGGGCTTGGATGTGTGTGCATAGTTGTTGGTGCATGCACAACTATGAATATGTGTATTGATGAAGCTTTACGTGCATGCGTGTGGGTGAGTGCGCTTTCCAGCAATTTTAATCAGGATTTTAACATGGATTTGCAGATTTGAGGGAGGCCTGTTTCACTGGAAACTTACAATTTAAGGAGTGTGTGTGGGGGGGGGGGGGGGGGGGGGGCACGAGCTGCTATAGTATATAGGATCAATTAATGAGTCGCTCCGAATCGCCTCTCCATCCAGAGACTAACTCCACCCGATGTAACCTAACTTGGCTAGACTAAAAACCTGTGCATATAAATAGCGTAGATGAATATGCTAGGGTGGGGATGCATGTACAGTGGTAAAGATGGATGTGTATTAGTCTATATCACTGGTATGTACGTAAACGTGCTTTTGTCTCGCAGGAGCACGGGCTATTAATCATTATGCGTGAGAGTGGTATATAAATGATGATTTATGTGCCTTCTCCAGAATCGTTAACCGAGTACAAAAGTGTTAAAAACGAGAAAAATATATTGATAAATTTGGCCAAGAAGGAGATGATGGGAGGGAGGGTAAATAAATTTGCAGCGTTCCACTCTGTGGCGGGCTGTGGCGGAAGGCGCTCCCTTCAAAAGATCCAACGCCCCAAATGAACCCAAATACAGGGAGACAAAAGACGAGGGAAGCAATTATCTTCCTCGCCGAAAGAATTGTCTAGCTAGAAATTCCGGCCAATGTTTTCCGCCTTCCTTCAAAGGGGTCGGGTTGGACCACGTGAGCGCCTGCGTTTTGGAAGAAGCTGTTCCTCGAGAATCGTCATCCCGGACACCGCATGTCAAGATTTGCTCTCGGGTTCTCTTTTTTTATGTCTCTTCAATCATTTTTTCTTCTTCCCGCGACCCTCCATTCTACCACTTTATTTAGAAATCTGTCCTTACAAAGTTTCAGGTAGGAGGTGCCGTCATTAGTTTTCGTTTTAAATTTTAAGCGAAAAATTCTAGTCTCTTATTTTTGTTCTCTCTTTTACTCGTCTGCGCTTACCTTATTTACCCCCACCATAGATTGTGTGTGTGTGGGGGAAGGTAGTGAGTTTGTAGTTTTGAGTTCTTGTTCTCTTTGTACGAACGTTGTTCGGACTCGTTTCTGGGGATAGAATCAATTTCCCCCATCCGAGTATTTTAGTCTGACGATTCTTTCGTTCAATTTAAGATAAGGCGCCCAAAGTCACTCATATGAAGAGTTGGCACATGGTTAAGTCACAATATAATAAAAGGCACCTAAAGTCACTCATTTGAAGATTTGGCACTTGGTTCAGTCACATTATAATAAAAGGCACCTAAAGTCATTCATTTGAAGATTTGACTCTTAGTTAAGTCACAATATAATAAAAGGCACCTAAAGTCATTCATTGGAAGATTTGGCACTTGGTTAAGTCACATTATAATAAGAGACACCTAAAGTCACTCATTTGAAGATTTGTCTCTTGGTTAAGTCACAATATAATAAAAGGCACCTAAAGTCATTTATTTGAAGATTTGGCACTTGGTTAAGTCACATTATAATAAAAGGCACCTAAAGTCATTAATTTGAAGATTTGGCTCTTAGTCAAGTCACAATATAATAAAAGGCACCTAAAGTCATTTATTTGAAGATTTAGCACTTGGTTAAGTCACAATATAATAAAAGGCACCTAAAGTCATTCATTTGAAGATTTGGCACTTGGTTAAGTCACATTATAATAAAAGACAACTAAAGTCACTCATTTGAAGATTTGACACTTAGTTAAGTCACACTGAGGTAAAAGACACCTAAAGTCATTCATTTGAAGATTTGGCACCTGGTTAAGTCACATTATAATAAAAGGCACCTAAAGTCATTCATTTGAAGATTTGGCTCTTGGTTAAGTCACAATACAATGAAGGCAATTAAAGTTACTCATTTGAAGATTTGGCACCTGGTTAAGTCACATTATAATAAAAAGCACCTAGAGTCATTGATTTAAAGATTTGGCTTTGGGTTAAGTCACAATATATTAAAAGGCACCTAAGTCATTAATTTGAGGATTTGGGACTTGGTTAAGTCACATTATAAAAAGCACCTAAGGTCACTCATTTGAAGATTTGGCTATTGGTTAAGTCACAATATAATAAAAGGCACCTAAAGTCATTCATTTGAAGATTTAGTACTTGGTTAAGTCACATTATAATAAAAGGCACATAAAGTCATTCATTTGAAGATTTGGCACCTGGTTAAGTCACAATACATTAAAAGGCAACTAAAGTCACTCATTTGAAGATTTGGCACGAGGTTAATTGACAATATAATAAAAGGCACCTAGAGTCATTCATTTGAAGATTTGGCACTTGGTTAAGTCAAATTATAATAAAAGGCACCTAAAGTAATTCATTTGAAGATGTGGCTCTTGGTTAAGTCACAATATAATAAAAGGCACCTAAAGTCATTCATTTGAAGATTTGTCACTTGGTTAAGTAACATTATAATAAAAGGCACCTAAAGTGATTAATTTGAAGATTTGGCTCTTGGTTAAGTCCCAATATAATAAAAGGCACCTAAAGTCATTAATTTGAGGATTTGGGACTTGGTTAAGTCACATTATAATAAAAGGAACCTAAAGTCATTCATTTGAGGATTTGGGACTTGGTTAAGTCACATTATAATAAAAGGCACCTAAAGTCATTCATTTGAAGATTTGGCTCTTGGGTAAGTCACAATATAATAAAAGGCACCTAAAGTCATTCATTTGAAGATTTGGTGCTTGGTTAAGTCACATTATAATAAAAGGCAACTAAAGTCACTCATTTGAAGATTTGACCCTTAGTTAAGTCACACTATATTAAAAGGCACCTAAAGTCATTCATTTGAAGATTTGGCACATGGTTAAGTTACAATATAATAAGATGCACCTAAAGTCACTCATTTGAACATTTGGCACCTGGTTAAGTCACAATACAATAAAAGGCATCTAATGTCACTCATTTGAAGATTTGTCACCTTGTTAATTCACAATATAATAAAAGGGAGCTAAAGTCATTCATTTGAAGATTTGGCAGGTGGTTGGTCACATTATAATAAAAGGCACTTAAGGTCATTAATTTGAGGATTTGGCTCTTGGTTAAGTCACAATATAATAAAAGGCACCTAAAGTCATTAATTTGAGGATTTGGGACTTGGTTAGGTCACATTATAATAAAAGGCACCTAAAGTCATTCATTCGATGATTTGGCTCTTGGTTAAGTCACAATATAATGAAAGGCACCTAACGTCATTTATTAAAAGATTTAGTACTTGGTTAAGTCACATTATAATAAGTGGCACATAAAGTCATTCATTTGAAGATTTGGCACCTGGTTAAGTCACATTAAAATAAAATGCAGTTAAAGTCCCTCATTTGAAGATTTGGCACTTGGTTAAGTAACATTATAATAAAAGGCACCTAAAGTTATTTATTTGAATATTTGGCTCTTGGTTAAGTCACAATATAATAAAAGGCACATAAAGTCATTCATTTGACGATTTGTCACTGGGTTAAGTAACATTATAATAAAAGGCACCTAAAGTGATTAATTTGAAGATTTGGCTCTTGGTTAAGTCACAATGTAATAAAAGGCACCTAAATTCAATAATTTGAGAATTTGGGACTTGGTTAAGTCACATTATAATAAAAGGCACCTAAAGTCATTCATTCGATGATTTGGCTCTTGGTTAAGTCACAATACAATAAAAGGCATCTAATGTCACTCATTTGAAGATTTGTCACCTTGTTAATTCACAATATAATAAAAGGGAGCTAAAGTCATTCATTTGAAGATTTGGCAGGTGGTTAAGTCACATTATAAAAAAAGGCACCTAAAGTCATTAAATTGAAGATTTGGCTCTTGGTTAAGTCACAATGTAATAAAAGGCACCTAAAGTAATTAATTTGAGGATTTGGGACTTGGTTAAGTAACATTATAATAAAAAGGGCCTAAAGTCATTCATTTGATGATTTAGCTCTTGGTTAAGTCACAATATAATTAAAGGCACCTAAAGTCATTCATTAAAAGATTTGGCACTTGGTTAATTAACAATACAATAAAAGGCACCTAAAGTCACTCATTTGAAGATTTAGTACTTGAATAAGTCACAATAAATAAAATGCACCTAAATTAATTCATTGAAGATTTGGCTCTTGGTTAAGTAACAATTTTATAAAAGGCACCTAAAGTCATTCATTTGAAGATTTGGCACTTGGTTAAGTCACATTATAATAAAAGGCCCCTAAAGTCAATCATTTGAAGATTTGTCTCTTGGTTAAGTCACAATATAATAAAAGGCACCTAAAGTCATTCATTTGAAGAATTGGCGCTTGGTTCAGTCACAATATAATAAAAGGCACCAAAAGTCATTAATTTGAAGTTTTGGGACTTGGTTAAGTCACATTATAAGTTATAGCCCCCCTAAAGTCATTCATTTGAAGATTTGGCTCATGGTTAAGTCACAATATAACAAAAGGCACATAAAGTCATTCATTTGAAGATTTGGCACTTGGTTAAGTCACATTATAATAAAATGCAACTAAAGTCACTCTTTTGAAGATTTGACACTTAGTTAAATCACACTATAGTAAAAGGCACCTAAAGTCATTCATTCGAAGATTTGGCACCTGGTTAAGTCACAATATAATAAAACGCACTTGAAGTCATTCATTTGAAAATTGGCACTTGGTTAAGTCACATTACAATAAAAGGTACGTAAAGTCATTAATTTGAAGATTTGACACTTGGTTAAGTCACATTATAATAAAATGCACCTAAAGTCATTCATTTGAAGATTTAGCACCTGGTTAAGTCACAATACAATAAAATGCACCTAAAGTCGCCCTGTCAACGACTCACAAGGTGAATTGTAAGGTAAAAGAAAAAAAGATGCAAATTTCTAAGGAAAGTTTTATTGAATAGAAAAATACTTAAAGGAGTATTTAAATATCACATGGTTTAGTTATATGATTACATAAGCTTGAAAAACGTTAGGTTAGGTTAGGTTAAGTAAAGGTAAAATTGTTGTTTGGAACAATGATCCTGCCATGACGGTGTCTGGATTGAACTAAAGTTAACATAAATTACGATAAACAAAAAAAAACTTCTAAAGTAAAGTAAACTAAATTTAAAGTAAGTTACGATCTACTAAGAGACATTTCAAATATTTACAATTCAAGAATAAACACCTGCGTTTCGTTTAATTCAAGAATAAGTACTTGCGTTTCGTTCAATTCAAGAATAAGCACCTGCGTTTCGTTCAATTCCAAAATAAGTACTTGCGTTTCGTTCAATTCAAGAATAAGCACCTGCGTTTCGTTTAATTCAAGAATAGGCACATGCTTTTCGTTTAATTCAAGAACAAGCACTCGCGTTTCGTTCAATTCAAGAATAACCACATGCGTTTCGTTCAATTTAAGAATAAGCAATACGTTCCGTTCAATTCAAGGATAAGCACCCGCGTTTCGTTCAATTCAAGAATAAGTACTTGCGTTTCGTTCAATTCAAGAATAAGCACCTGCGTTTCGTTCAATTTAAGAATACTCACATGCGTTTGGTTCAATTCAAGAAAGGGCACATGCATTTCGTTCAATTCAAGAATAAGCACATGCGTTTCGTTCAGGTCAACAATAAGCACATGCGTTTCGTTCAATTCAAGAAAGGGCACATGCGTTTCTTTCAATTCAAGAATAAGCACATGCATTTCGTTCAATTTCAAGAATGAGCACATGCGTTTTGTTCAATTCAAGAATAGGCACATTCGTTTCTTTCAATTCAAGAATTAGCACCTGGAATTCGTTCAATTTAAGAATAAGCATCTACGTTTCGTTCAATTCAAGAATAGGCACATGCTTTTCGTTTAATTCAAGAACAAGCACTCGCGTTTCGTTCAATTCAAGAATAACCACATGCGTTTCGTTTATTTCAAGAATAAGCACCTGCGTTTCATTCAATTTAAGAATAAGCAGCCACGTTTCGTTAAATTCAAGAATCAGCACCTGCGGTTCGTTCAATTCAAGAATAAGCACCCACGTTTCTCTTGATTTCCAGAATAAGCACATGCGTTTAGTTAATTCAAGAATAAGCACCTGCGTTTTGTTCAATTCAAGAATAAGCACATGCCTTTCGTTTAATTCAAGAAGAAGCACCTGCGTTTTGTTTAATTTAAGAATAAGCACCCACGTTTCGTTCAATTTAAGAATAAGCATCCACGTTTCGTTCAATTTAGGAATAAGCACCCACGTTTCTCTTGATTTGCAGAATTACCACATGCGTTTCGTTCAATTCAAGAATAAGCACCTGCGTTTTGTTCCATTCAGGAATAAGCACATGCCTTTCGTTTAATTCAAGAATAAGCACCCGTGTTTCGTTCAATTAAGGAATAAGCACCCGCGTTTCGTTCAATTCAAGAATAAGCACATGCGTTTCATTCAATTCAAGAATAAGCACCTGCGTTTCTTTCAATTTAAGAATAAGCACCCACGTTTCGTTAAATTAAAAAATAAGCACATGCGTTTCATTCAATTTAAGAATAAGCACATGCGTTTCGTTCAATTTAAGAATAAGCAATACGTTCCGTTCAATTCAAGGATAAGCACCCGCGTTTCGTTCAATTCAAGAATAAGTACTTGCGTTTCGTTCAATTCAAGAATAAGCACCTGCGTTCGTTCAATACAAGAATACTCACATGCGTTTGGTTCAATTCAAGAAAGGGTACATGCATTTCGTTCAATTCAAGAATAAGCACATGCGTTTCGTTCAGGTCAACAATAAGCACATGCGTTTCGTTCAATTCAAGAAAGGGCACATGCGTTTCTTTCAATTCAAGAATAAGCACATGCATTTCGTTCAATTTCAAGAATAAGCACCTGCGTTTCATTCAATTTAAGAATAAGCATCCACGTTTCGTTCAATTCAAGAATCAGCACCTGCGGTTCGTTCAATTCAAGAATAAGCACCCACGTTTCTATTGATTTCCAGAATAAGCACATGCGTTTCGTTCAATTCAAGAATAAGCACCTGGGTTCTTTTCAATTTAAGAATAAGCACCCACGTTTCGTTTAATTCAAGATAAAGCATATGCGTTCCGTTCAATTCAAGAATAAGCACACGCCTATTCTCCAATTCAAGAATAAGCACCCGCGTTTCGTTCAATTCAAGAATAAGCATTTGCGTTTTGTTCAATTCAAGAATGAGCACCTGCGTTTCGTTTAATCTAAAAATAAGCACCCCCGTTTCTTTCAATTTAAGAATACGCACATGCGTTTTATTCAATTTAAGAATAAGCATATGCGTTTCGTTCAATTTAAGAATTAGCACCACGTTTTGGCAAATTCAAGAATAAGCGCCCGCGTTTCGTTCAATTCAAGAATAAGTACTTTCGTTTCGTTCAATTCAAGCATAAGCACCTGCGTTTCGTTCAATACTAGAATAAGTAGTTGCGTTCGTTCAATTCAAGAATAAGCACATGCATTTCGTTCAATTCAAGAATAAGCACCCGCGTTCCTTTTAATTAAAGAATAACCACAGACGTTTCGTTCAATTCAAGAATAAGCACCTGCGTCTCGTTCAATTTAAGAATAAGCACCCACGTTTCGTTCAATTCAACAATAAGCAGATGCGTTTCGTTCAATTCAACAATAAGCACATGCGTTTCGTTCAATTCAACAATAAGCACATGCGTTTCTTTCAATTCAAGAATAGGCACATGCATTTCGTTTAATTCAAGAATAAGCATATGCTTTTCGTTCAATTCAAGATAGGGCACATGCGTTTTTTTCAATTCAAGAATAAGCACATGCATTTTGTTCAATTCAAGAATAAGCACATGCGTTTCGTTCAATTCAAGAATACGCACCCGCATTTCGTTCAATTCAAGAATAAGCACCTGCGTTTCGTTTAATTCAAGAATAAGCACCCGCGTTTGTTCAATTTAAGAATAAGCACATGCGTTTCCTTCAATTCAAGAATAAGCAAATGCGTTTGGTTCAATTCAAAAAAGGGCACATGCATTTCGTTTAATTAAAGAATAAGGAAACATGCGTTCCGTTCAATTTAAGAATAAGCACCCACGTTTCGTTCAATTTAAGAATAAGCACATGCGTTTCGTTCAATTCAACAATAAGCACATGCGCTTCGTTCAATTCAAGAAAGGGCACATGCGTTTCTTTCAATTCAAAAATAAGCACATCCATTTGTTCAATTCAAGAATAAGCACATGCTTTTCGTTAAAATTCAAGAATAAGCACCTGCGTTTTGTTCAATTCAAGAAAAAGCACATGCGTTTCGTTCAATTCAAGAATTAGCACCTTGATTTCGTTCAATTTAAGAATAGGCACCCACGTTTCGTTCAATTCATGAATAAGCACATGCGTTTCGTTCAATTCAAGAATACGCACACGCGTTTCGTTCAATTGAAGTATAAGCACCCGCGTTTCGTTCAATTGAAGAATAAGCACCTGCATTTCGATTAATATAAGGTGCCTAATCTTTAATTGATCTATCTTTTATTTTCAATTATTTGTTTCCTTTGTTATTCCTGATTTTTTTAATTCTCTCCTTCTGAATTGAACGTTTTATTCAATTCAAGAATAAGCTCATGCCTTTCGTTCAATTCAAGAATCGGCACTTGCGTTTCTTTCAATTCAAAAATAAGCACCCGCGTTTCGTTCAATTCAAGAATAAGCACATGCATTTCATTCAATTCAAGAATAGGCACCTGCGTTTCGTTCAATTCAAGAATAGGCACCTGCGTTTCGTTCAATTCAAAAATAAGCACATGCGTTTCGTTCAATTTAAGAATAAGCGCATGCATTTCGTTCAATTTAAGAATTAGCACCACGTTTCGTTTAATTCAAGAATAAGCACCCGCTTTTCGTTCAATTCAAGAATAAGTACTTGCGTTACGTTCAATTCAAAAATACGCACCTGCGCTTCGTTCAATTCAAAAATATGTAGTTGCGTTCGTTCAATTCAAGAATAAGCACATGCCTTCCGTTCAATTCAAGAATAAGCACCCTTGTTTCGTTCAATTCAAGAATAACCAAATGCGTTTTGTTCAATTTAAGAATAAGCAACTGCGTTTCGTTCAATTTAAGAATGAGCACCCACGTTTCGTTCAATTCATGAATAAGCACATGCGTTTCGTTCAATTCAAGAATAAGCAAATGGTTTTTGTTCAATTCAAGTAAGGGCACATGCGTTTCTTTCAATTAAAGAATAAGAACATGCATTTCGTTCAATTTCAAGAATAAGCACATGCGTTTCGTTCAATTCAGGAATAAGCACCCGCGTTTCGTTTACTTCAAGAATAAGCACATGCGTTTCGTTTAATTTAAGAATTAGCCCCTGCGTTTCGTTAAATTTAAGAATAAGCACATGCGTTTCGTTCAGTTCAAGAATAAGTACTTCCGTTACGTTCAATTCAAGAATAAGCACCTGCGTTTCGTTCATTTCAAGAATAAGTAGTTGCGTTCGTTTAATTCAAGAATAAGCACCCTCGTTTCATTCAATTTAAGAATAAGCACCAACGTTTCGTCCAATTCAAGAATAAGTATTTCCGTTACGTTCAATTCAAAAATAAGCACCTGCGTTTCGTTCAATTCAAGAATAAGTAGTTGCGTTTGTTTAATTCAAGAATAAGCACATGCGTCTTGTTCAATTCAAGAATAAGCAACCTCGTTTCGCTCAATTTAAGAATAAACACCTCTGTTTCTTTTAATTCAAGAATAAGCATCTACGTTTCGTTCAATTCAAGAATAGGCACATGCGTTTCGTTCAATTCAAGAATAGGCACCCGCGTTTCGTTCAATTCAAGAATAACCACATGCGTTTCATTCATTTCAAGAATAAGCACTTGCGTTTCGTTCAATTTAAGAATAAGCATCCACGTTCCGTTTAATTCAAGAATAAGCACCTGCGTTTCTCTTGATTTGCAGAATAAGCACATGCGTTACGTTCAATTCAAGAATAAGCACCTGCGTTTTGTTTAATTTAAGAATAAGCACCCACGTTTCGTTCAATTTAAGAATAAGCATCCACGTTTCGTTCAATTTAGGAATAAGCACCCACGTTTCTCTTGATTTGCAGAATTACCACATGCGTTTCGTTCAATTCAAGAATAAGCACCTGCGTTTTGTTCAATTCAGAATTTTGCACATGCCTTTCGTTTAATTCAAGAATAAGCACCCGCGTTTCGTTCAATTTAAGAATAAGCACCCGCGTTTCGTTCAATTCAAGAATAAGAACATGCGTTTCGTTCAATTCAAGAATAAGCTCCTGCGTTTCTTTCAATTTAAGAATAAGCACCCACGTTTCGTTAAATTAAAAAATAGGCACATGCGTTTCATTCAATTTAAGAATAAGCACATGCGTTTCGTTCAATTTAAGAATAAGCAATACGTTCCGTTCAATTCAAAGATAAGCACCCGCGTTTCGTTCAATTCAAGAATAAGTACTTGCGTTTCGTTCAATTCAAGAATAAGCACCTGCGTTTCGTTCAATTTAAGAATACTCACATGCGTTTGGTTCAATTCAAGAAAGGGCACATGCATTTCGTTCAATTCAAGAATAAGCACATGCGTTTCGTTCAGGACAACAATAAGCACATGCGTTTCGTTCAATTCAAGAATGGGCACATGCGTTTTTTTTCAATTCAAGAATAAGCACATGCATTTCGTTCAATTTCAAGAATAAGCACATGCGTTTTGTTCAATTCAAGAATAAGCACATGCGTTTTGTTCAATTCAAGAATAAGCACATTTGTTTCGTTCAATTCAAGAATAAGCACCTGCGTTTCGTTCATTTTAAGAATACTTACATGCGTTTGGTTCAATTCAAGAAAGGGCACATGCATTTCGTTCAATTCAAGAATAAGCACATGCGTTTCGTTCAGTTCAACAATAAGCACATGCGTTTCGTTCAATTCAAGAAAGGGCACATCCGTTTCTTTCAATTCAAGAATAAGCACATGCATTTTGTTCAATTTCAAGAATAAGCACATGCGTTTTGTTCAATTCAAGAATAAGCACATGCGTTTTGTTCAATTCAAGAATAAGCACATTCGTTTCGTTCAATTCAAGAATAAGCACCTGCGTTTCGTTCAATTCAAGAATACTCACATGCGTTTGGTTCAATTCAAGAAAGGGCACATGCATTTCGTTCAATTCAAGAATAAGCACTTGCGTTTCGTTCAGGTCAACAATAAGCACATGCGTTTCGTTCAATTCAAGAAAGGGCACATGCGTTTCTTTCAATTCAAGAATAAGCACATGCATTTCGTTCAATTTCAAGAATAAGCACATGCGTTTTGTTCAATTCAAGAATAAGCACATTCGTTTCGTTCAATTCAAGAATTAGCACCTGTAATTTGTTCAATTTAAGAATAAGCACCCACGTTTGGTTTAATTCAAGAATAAGCACATGCGTTTCGTTCAATTCAAGGATAAGCACCCGCGTTTCGTTTAATTCAAGAATAAGCACCCGCGTTTCGTTCAATTCAAGTATAAGCACCTGCGTTTCGATTAATTTAAGTTGCTTAATCTTTAATTGATCTATCTTTTCTTTTCAATTATTTGTTTCCTTCGTTATTCATGATTTTTTTAATTCTCTCCTTCTGAGAAAACTTGACATCATTAGATAGGGCAGTTTCTTCTGTTTTAATCATCATTTAATATTCCTCTTCTTTCTTCGTCAATCCTTTTTTAAATGGTTTAGCAGTCATTTTCTAGTCCATTGCTGTCTGTTGTGAGTTTGTACGAAGAGGTATGGAGTTGAAACTGACACGAATAAAGTAACAGATATATTAATAACAAAATATTGCCCCGATCGATGCGAGTAACAGATTACATCAAAGCCACGTATTGTGCACGATTAACAATGGATAGCGCGAGCATCAATGGACCGGTCGGATTATCCGATGAATTAATACTAGACTGCATTGAATGGTATTCGGATCACGAGTTGGCGCCAACGCCCACGTCACAGAATCTTGGCTTCCTCAAATTCGCGGAAAGTTGGTAATTGGCAGGAATGTGATAAAAATGTTAATGATGCGGATAACTTGGTGGATTTCTTTAATTTTCCTTTTCGTCCATTCCTCGAATATTTATTGCCTGTTTGGAAACTTGCAGCAATAGTCATCTAAGATTTTTGGATAGAAAGTCATAGCTTTGAAAATTGGATTTGTTGTTAAATTACTCTTTTTTCACCTTCGTACACGCACGAGTTTGTCAACAATAATTAGACTTGTTTGATTCAATTCATCCTAGAAATATAACAATGGGTGCCGGCTGCTAGCCAGGAAAGTGAGGATTGCAGTTGCTCCTTCACACCTATTAGATTTAATTGATAGGTTAAAAAATGGAATAGGGAATGCAACCCATTTCATCAAATAGATTAGGTGGTAACTTAATCCATAGTATAAAATGGATAAGGGAACGTAACCCATTGTATAAAAGCGATAAAGCAACCTAACCCGTAGCATAAAATTGATAAATGAACTTCACCCATTGTATAAATGGATAATGAATGCAATCCATTGTATAAAATGGATAAAGGAATTTAATCCATTGTACAAATGGATAAAGGAGCGTAACCCATTGCATAAAGGGGATAAATGAACTTAACCCATTGTATAAATGGATAAGGGAACTTAAGCGGTTGTATAAATGGATTAGTGAAAGTAATCTATTCTATAAAATGGAAAAGGTAACGTAACCCATTGTATAAAATGGATAAAGAACAGCAACCTATTCAATAATATTGATAAGGAAACGTAACCGTGTATTAGATGGATAAGGGAACGTAATCACTTGTTTAAAATGGATAATGGAACGTAATCTATTTCATTGTGATGGGAGGAGGAGTGGTGGTAGTGGTGTGGGGGTTAAGTTATGAAATTACGAAAACGATTTGCCTAACATACACTGTAATATATTTTCAAGTCGGTAAAAAGTGTTTACTCTAATGTGCTGCTGCTGTTTATCAAGTACCTAATTTTCGTTCACAAAATTTGCTTTTAGATGATTGGGAATAAATTTCATTTTTATCACAGAAGGAAAATTAGAGAGGAAATTGTCACTACGGGGAAAAAATTACTGACCCCGACAGAGTCAGCTCCCTACGCGCATAGAGGCTGAGTCAACTCCTTCCACAAACTTTGACACATTCAACTCCTTACACGCAACAGGCTGAATCAAATCCTTACACATACCCCGACAGAGTCAGCTCCCTACACGCAGACAGGCTGAGTTAACTCCTTCCACAAACCACGGCAGGAATTGAAATTATGTGCAAGGCTTATAACCGCAGATCCTACCGCAGGCATTGCGTGGAGGTGTGACACAGCTACTGTCATTAAGGCTGGGACGGCACGCAACATTCCAGATGTCAGCTGCCGTATGGTTTCCCACGCTACACCTCCTACTGGAATTGATTAAATAAATGCTGGTCTCTGACATACTTTATGCCTATGGGTCTGATGGAGCTGCATCGACGAAAATGGTCACCGCACAAAATATTATAATTTTATGAAATTAATATCGTTTTAAAAGATTTCTTCAAAATAATCACTTTTTGGAATTGTTTAAATTGGTTAAAATTTGTTGCAAAGTTGTTAAAGTTAACTGCACCAATTCCCAGGCCTTGAGATTTAATAATGCCTAGGCTTTTTCAAAGCTAGGAAAATCTAGGCCTTTTTAAGCTTTTATTCTCCGCCTGTGTTAGTCTAAGCTTTCAGATTGAATCTTTAATATTATATGGCTTTCAGCCGTTATTGTCTTCCTATCCATAAATCATTTTCCAACTGACTTATTCCTAAATTTTATTTGATTTTATTAAAGTAAGTTTAAAAGTTGATTTATATTGTTACTTGCTTAGTAAAAGTAAGAGCATATGGTACGTTTTCTCAAATATATTATTGGTACCAGTGGCGGCTCGTGTATAGGCACTGCGGAACTGCAACACCCCCTATTTCGACTTGATATTATCGACAACATTCATTAAAAACGAGTACTTTTTTCTTTAATTTTTTCTTTATACTTGTACATTATATAATCCTTATGCTTAATGTCAGTAGCCATCCCCTAGTTTCTGAAAAAAAAAGTCTTTGTATAGAACTGTGCGCTTCACAGTTCCAGCGACGTGCTGTTTGGCTGTTGTCCGCATGCTCACATGTCCGAGATAGGAAGTTGCACGTAGGGAGAGAGAGCACTGTGACTCAGGCGCTGCTGACCCTGGTGTGCTGCTGTAAGGTAGAGTTCCTGTTTGACTCTGCGTGTGTTGTGCTTAAAAACGTGTTTATATTCTTGAATGTGTAGAATTTTATTCAGATTTTTGTCGATTCTTTTATTAATCAATTGAGCTTCTGAATATTTTCTTGGAAAATAATATAGATGATGTTCTTAGTGAAATTACGAAACTGATAAAAATACTCTTGATAATTTCCATGATTACATCAGAGGCAGAACGCTGATTTTCAACAGTGAAAAGAATAAAACCTTTTTTAAGGATCATTATGAATTTTGAAAGACTAAATGCACTTGCAGTTCTTTCAATGGAGAAAAATAACTCAATAGTCTTCCAGAGGTTAAGAAGAAAAAAATTAATCTTTTCGTGTAAATTAAAACAAGAAGAATAGATTTCGTTTTTAAAGGAATGGATCAAGCTTGAATTGTAACAATTTAGGCTATTAGTAAGTAAAAATGTTTTATTTTGTTCTGTTTAGAACTTTATTAGGTTTATCTAAAATTTGCTTTTGATATGTTTATTTCCTTTTACACAATATTAAAACAATGCTAACAAATTTTGATGCAGCACCGCCACTGATTGGTATTGCAGGTTCTCAGTGTTTAGGATTTGATTTCTTGCTTCCCTTTAAAACAAACATAGCGTCTGTTTAAAGATACCTATTTGCTGCTTATTTATAGATTAAAGCCTGATAGGCTTTAATCTATAAAACTTTAAAGGTTTTCGATGATTTCTAGGAATTTTTTTAGCAAAAGGAGCACGTTTTCCTTACATTTTCCCCTACCCATTGTGGGAGTGTCTAATTTAAACTTTAAGTTCGCTAAATTTATTCGACCATTACGTTCGTTTTTTAGTTACTAATTAGGTCTTAATTTTTACAACTTTCGCTTGATTTATATGAAATCCCTGACCAACGAAGAGATTTTTACCCCCAGCGAATGTTTATAACTTATTTTTTTTAAGTTCATTATATTTATTTATTTGAACATTATGTTCATTTTTGTAATCGTTTGGTTAAGGGTAAGAATTTATTAAAGCGTCGTATATGTTTTGATTACCAAAGGAGTTCTTAGGGGATATATAATTTACAAGTCAAAGGATTGGGTTAATTTACTTCGAAAATTTGTAACATGCTATGGTACTTTTTAATTTTTGTTTGGTTGATCAGTACGGGAATTAAATAGAAGTATTTTTACGACCCGTTTAATTGTAGTGCTCTCATTTATGAGAACTTAATATACTTGCCTCCCCTTTCTTTAATTTTCGTTTATTTCCCTTCTTTACATTTTCGAAAATATAGTTTCGGACGAGCCAATTGGCGTGGTTAATCGGCATCCCTTGAAACGGTTAAGTCGAGGACGTTAAATATGAACTCCGGTGTCGCACGACTGGCCTCTCAGTTCGTTATTTTTTCATTTGTAATTATTACTGTATTATGGCTGTTTATTTCTGTTTACTGCCACGGTAAGGGGCACGGCGATTTGCCATCCTGGCCGCTATGCTGATGGGATCCAGCGCTCCGTCTGGCCCCAGCTTAGCCTCTCTTCCTTCCTTCAGATAGCCTGTATTTCTCCCCTACTTCGTCGCTTTTCATACAACCTCTCCCACAACTTTCTCTGGTCAGCCTATAATTTCACAGGGTAGATGCTGACCTTCTTCTCAGCCAACCGCCCCCGATCAGGGCTGAGCGGGGAGGGGACAATGTTCCCTAACCCCTGAGCTCCGGTCTGGGGGGGGGGGTTAACAACTTGCTTCATCCCCACCCATAACTTTCTCACATCCCTTTTCCTTTCCTCTTCACAATCTATCTTTTTACGCCGCGTCTAAGGTGGAGCCGCCATGCCGATGGACTGCCAGGCCACCAGGTGGAGGGGTGGTCCTGAATAGCATCACTTGGCTCTGCCAGGCCTGTAAGCACCTCTTGCAGTGCGGGCAACTACGAGAGGTGATGAGCGATTGCATCCCGTGAAACAAATAGGGTCACCATGACCAATGATGAGAAAACTCCCCTTAATTTCCCCTGTGTTATCAACGGAGCCGCCCTCGGACAGCTCCACCGAGAAAATGGAGGTCCCCCCCCCCCTGTGCTTGCGCAGGGAACCCTCCATATTTCTTTAACCGGAGAGGAGGCTTACTCCTCTCCTACGATTACGGGTGTAGGGGACTCCCCCTTACTCCCTTCTCTAGGGGTGCTTTCGGGCACCTCCCTTTTTCCAGCGGCAGTCCCCTCTTTTCTTTCCAAGGCGACTGCCAAGAGAGCCAGCAGGCGGCCCATTGCCAACCGCCTCCCATTTAAGCGGCTTGGTATGGCGAACCCCCTTAGGAGGGAGAGGCAAGCCAGGCCCCTTCGGTCGCTCCCCTTAAAAGACCTGCTGGCAAGAATATCAAACCTTGCCGGGGTCAAGGCCTGTACCTCCCCACACCACCTGACTAGTGACGATACTGCCAACGTGACCTGCGATGAATTGGGGGGAGGCAACTGGAGGCCCCCCCTGAGGTAGACACGGTCCTTGAGGCAACCCAGCCTCAGACGGTATGCAGGGTCCTCCTCAAACGGCGAGGCTTTCCAAAGCAGTACAAGGAGGGGAGGAATCTCCTCCGACCGGTGCCCCTTTGAACACCAGGACCTTCTCCATTTCGGAGAAGGACCTGGCTGAGGCCGGTACATCTGGCCTAGGGTATTTTGCCGGTGAAGGTAAGAAGCAGGTTCATTGCCCGCCCTCCTCTCCTAAAAAGAAGAAGAAAAAGACTAAAAAGACTCGGGGCTCCTCTCCATCCGCGGGGGCTGCGGGGACGGATGGGTCTGTTGCCACCTTGGTAGGCGACCAAGCCAAGATGGGCACATCCGGCCCCTCTGACCCCCCCTCGGGTGTGGAGCCCCTGACTATGACAAAGACCAAAAGTGCACAGGGCGGAGCCTCGATAACATCGGGGCCCCTCATTCAGAGGTTACCTGGCGTTTTCGAGCTAGCTGGCTTCAAACGCTTCCTCGTTATTCGCTCCACTGATGGCACTATGTTGGCCAAGGGCAACATGATCCATCAGAGGAGAGGATTAGCTAGTGCAATTGGTAGAGAGCCAAAGGTGACCCGTTTCTCGGACGGGAGCCTTCTGGCGAATGCGGTGAATCTCGCCGAGGCGGCCAAGATAAGTGCTCTTCGGACACTTCATGGCACCCCGGTGAGGGCGACGTCGCACTCTACCATGAATTTTGTGAAAGGAGTAGTTTATGCGAGAGAACTCGTTGACTACTCCATTGAGGACATCACCTTAGAGCTGGCTGACCATGACGCGGTGAAGGTCGAACGTGTGATGAGAAAACAGGGAGGGGCCTCGAGACCCACCCCTACACTCTTCATTACGTTCGACTGTAATAAGCTCTTTGAGTCGGTGCGTGCCGGTTGGTACCGCTACCGCGTGAAGGCATTCGTGCCACTGTCGCGGCGCTGCTATTACTGTCACTGCTTTAGGCATACAAATCGTTCTTGTAGACGTGCAAAGTCGGGGTCACCCAAAGTATGTGTAAATTTCTCCAAGGCTGCACACGGTAAGTCTAAATCGTGTGTGGCCAAGTGTGTCAATTGCGGAGAGCCGCACCCCGCTTCTTCGAAGCAATGTGTTGCATAACTCCTTGAGAAAGAAATCCTGGCCGTTTAGGCCCAGGATCGACTCTTATTCTGCAAGGCTAAAGGCTTAGTCCTGGCGCGCCCGGCTCTGCCTGGCACGTCATGTTCCTCAATAGTTAGAAAGGCACCCTCTGCTCCTGGCCCATCCAGGCCAACGAGCACGGTTGTTTCCGCGCCCATTCGGAGCCCTTCTGCGGGCTCTACTCAACCAGGGCGCTTTCCTGGTAAAGCTTGCGGCAAAAAGGGTTCATACCCAGCCCCGGCTAAAACAAGGGCTTTCCCCTCTTTCCCCAGCGTGACCGTTTCCCGTAAGGCGAAACGGCCACGCGCCTCCACCGAGTCGTTAGACTCACAGGAGGCAACACCCCTGAACTTGATCGCCAGGCCATCTTCCGGGGTTTCTAAAGCTGTCCCCGAAATGAGGACAGCAACAAAGGAGCTGTGGCTCCTTCGCCCACGCCTAGTGGTAGCCTGAATGGCTCGGAGACGGTGGTTCCTTGAAAAGAGGGCCCCCCCCCCTCCGAAGCCGCAACGCCCGCCTAAGGTTTCGAACGGAGGGAGAAAAAGACTCGCATGGCGAGCCAAACCTCCCCCAATAAGTCCTCGAAGGCGACAGCGCCTTCAGCGCTTTGTCCGACCAACAGCGCCCTGGGTTCTGCCTCCGGGAAGCGTACGGCCATTCACGTAAGAGCCTTCTGTTCAAGGACGGCCCCCGCATCTCCTCCGAGCTAGGCCTGGAGGGCATATTTCTTTGAACGAATTGCTGTGGACTCCGGGCCAACTTGGAGGAGCTGCTGAGCGTCACCTCGTCCCCTTCCCCATTAGCTATTTTTCTGCAGGAGACCCTGCTAGACGCGTGCCCCCTGCCTGCCCTCCCGGAGTATAATGGTCTTGCAACCCCACCACCATGGAAAGGCCTGACTGGGGGATGCGTGGTTTACACCCGGCATGATGTCTCCGTTCTTCCTTTCACTTTAGATACCTCCTTTCTGGCAGTGGTTGTGCAGCTTTACCTGGATAGGAGGTATACTATCATTTATGCGTACATTCTACCGTCAGCTGACTTTGACGCAGGGGATTTCGGCCGCGTCGTGGCACGGTTGCCGAGGCCCTTTCTCTTGCTTGGAGATCTGAACGGCAGGCATCCTCTCTGGGGAGATTACTCCATAAATCCCTTGGGGACAAGTCCTTGCCGATCTGATCGAAGAGCTTGATATGGGTGTCCTAAACGTGGATGAGTTTTTGCATCCCTCTGCGAGAAGCGCTTCATTTTCTTTCCTTGGCCTATCTTTGCTCTCTTCGGATGCACAGCCTGATTTTGATTGAGGGGTGGTCGATGACCTCCATGGTAGTGATCACTTACCCATTCAAATATTATTTTCAGGGCAACTGGCGCCTGAGACCCCACTTCGGTGGTGCTGGGCGCGGGCGCGGTGGCCTGCATTTCAGGAAATGACCGAATTCTCTATCTCAGTCGAAGAGTTTAGGTCGGTAGATGAAGCCGTTGAGTTCTTCTCCGGCAACCTCATCGCCACGGGCCTGACTACTATTCCTAGAACGTCTGGCCGTTTTGCACGCCGACCACTCCCATGGGGGTCGGCCAAGTGTGAGACGGCCCTCAAACAGAAGCGTTATGCCTACATGCGCTATAAGCGCCGCCTGAACGATTTCACTGTCTGTGATTTTCCTTGGGCTAAGGCTAGGTTCTGGTATATTTCGAAGCACACCCGCCGGTCTTCTTGGCGGGCGTACGTGTCTTCACTCAACGGAAAGACCAATTTAGCAGAGGTGTGGAAGCGAGTCAAAAGGATTCGGAGAAAGTTCTCGCAGGACCCTCCTCCCGTTCTCCCGGAGAATGTGACCGCAATCTTGGACGCCACGTCCGTGGCGCGATCTTTCGCGACCGCTTTTTCCGCATTCTCTAGCGGGAATGCTGCTCCGCCAGCATTCAATGCACTTCGTGATGTCTCGGAAGGCCGCCGGCTGGACTTTACCTCCAGAGGTGGAGAATCCTTCAACAACAGGTTTACTGTGAGTGAGTTGCACTTCGCTATTGCTTCAAGCGCGGACACCGCCCATGGTCCGGACGATGTCCCGTACGCCATGCTTCGACACCTGGGTGAGCTAGGCATGTCCTTTCTCTTAGATTTGTTCAACAGGAGCTGGATGGAGGGTCTCCTCCCAGATTCCTGGCGAATCGCTACTGTGCTCGCCTTTCGCAAACCGGGGGGAGATCACTCTACTCCGATCGGTTTCCCCTGTTAATCTCTCTAACCTTCTGCGTTATGCAATGTCGGCGAATGGTTACCTCCCCCCCGTCCACTCTTGGTGCAGTCACAAGGCGGTTACCGCGAAGACATCCGTCGAAGGCATCGGCGGGGTCAGTGCTTACCTGCAGTGTGGCACAACTTGGTGCCATGAAAGACCCTAAAGGTCAAAATGTAAGATCTCCCCCAGGAGAGTGAGATCCAGTTTCACGTCAAATAAGAAATTGGAGACGTGTTTCTCCCAATCTCGAAGGCTAACGAGGAGCCGATGTTTGACATCGTGTGAAAACCCGTTTGGAAAAAGAACTCTCCTGGGGCCGTCCTCAAGCCCCTTTCCCCCTTACCACTCCCCCAGTGTGGTGAAGAGGTATAAATGAGGAACTCTGAGGAAAATCGAGGTAGCATACGTCAGTCTCTAGGTGATGAAGTCTTCAGATCAAACCGAACTACCGAGACTGGAGACGTAGAGTACTTGGCTCGCCAGACCAAGAAGTACCCTGCAAGAGAGGCAGGGCTACCTACCTTAAGGGGCTAAGAAGAAGCTCATCCTCGAGCTAAGTCCCTGGTTATCAAACCAAACGATAAGTTAACTTTGGTAAGTTCAACTTACTCTCGCCAGAGAGACTCCTCATATCCTGGTGCACCTTAAACACCAGGGGTATTCCTCGTCCTTGAGAAATTAAGAAAAGAAGAAGGTGGTAGTATACGTCAGTTTTTAGGTGACGAAGTCCTCGGATCCACAACCGAGCTACCGAGACTGGAGAGGTAGTGTATTTGGCTCGCCAGACCAAGAACTACCCTGCAAGAGAGGCAGGGCTACCTACCTTAAGGGGCTAAGAAGAAGCTCATCCTCGAGCTAAGTCCCTGGTTATCAACCCAAACGATAAGTTAACTTTGGTAAGTTTAACTTACTCTCGCAAGAGAGACTCCTCATATCCTGGTGCACCGTAAACACCAGGGGTATTCCTCGTCCTTGAGGAATTAAGAAAAGAAGAAGGAAAAGGCTACCCCTCGAGCCCGTTATTCGGTGGTCACATCAAACTTTAAGTAACTTATTCTCGCCAGAAAAACCCCCCTCCGTTATCCTCGCCCTTGAAGAAGACCCTCCCCGAGTTCAGTCCTCGTCCATAAGGAAATAAGTAACGAAGGAGAAAAGCTCCTCCTCGAGTTCGTTACTCGGTGATCACCCCGCATTCCAAGTTAACTTGATTTAAGAAACAAGTTCGACTCACTCTGCCTAGAGAGACCACGACTGCCTAGGTGTTGCATAAAGCACCGTATTGGTTCTCGTCATTGAATATCCCCCCCACCCCCCGGAAGAACGTGTGGACCCCCCAGCTGCCACCCGCGCCAAAACAACCGTCCAGAGTCAATAACATTCTTGAGGCCCTTTAAACTCCACATGAGTCCGTAAGCCTAATTCTAATATTATTGTTGTGTGTAGAGAAAACGTTATCTAAATTTTGTGGGTAAACTAATTTAATTAATTTTTGTTTAGGATAATATTCAGAGTATTGCTGTAGTTAATGTATAAATGTTATGTATTCATTTGATAAAGGTAAAATATAAGTTTGTTTTGTGAATTAGGGGGCGTTTCTTTTATATCCTTACGTGTGTCGTAACGGCTCTGTTCTTTAAGATATTCTTATAATATCAATATATATTAGACACTCTTAGCACTCTTAGAAATAGAACAAAAAGGATGGGAATTCTACGACATAAATAAAAGTGGTGTCAGGTTTGTTGGGTTGTTATTAGAAAGAACCAAGCAGTGTCAAATTAAGAAAGAGCCAACACGTAAAGGAATATCAGATCAGGAATAAGAGAATAATTGAAGAGAGGAAAATTGGTAGAGTTAGGGGTGGTAATAATCTAAAGGTAATTGGTAGGTCAAGTGGTAAATTGGTTGTCGGGAGTGGTATTTCAATCCGCATAGTAGTGGGATTAAGGGTAAGTTATGCTGAGCGCTACCTGTTGAGTGGTGGCATAATTACCTGAGAATAAAGAAAGGAAAAATCGACGGACCAACAAAAAATGGATCCAGTCAAAAGATTTTACCAACAAGCCCAAAGTCTGGGACTTGAAGGCACAGAAATGCATGACTACGTCATGTCAGAACTAAGAATAGATTGTGAAGAAGAAGAAAGAATTTTGGATATAGAAGAAGAACAAGAATTAATAAAGTTTGAGAGAGAAACAGAGGATATAATAAGAGAGGATAAAAGAGAACGTGAATTAATGGAAATACGGATGAACCAGAGAAGTGAAGAATCCCGAATACAGCGGAAAATAGAAACAGAGGAAAGAAGAATGCTGAGAGGAGGTAAAACAAGCGAAAGAATAATACTGTTGAAAAGAGAAGCACGAGAATTTAGAATAAGGATAGAAATGGAAGATCAAGAAAGGAGAATAAAGATAAAGCTGGAAGATGAAGAAAGAAGAACTCGACGGGAAAATGAAATAGCGAAAGCGGAACAAGAAGCCGAGGAAAGGAGAATGAAGAGGGGAAAAGAGTCGAAAGAGAGGAGATAAAGATTAAAAAAGAAATAGATGAAAGAAGAATGAAGAGGGAAAAAGAACGTGCTCAAGCGGAAAGAGAAGAGAGAGAAGAAAAGGAAAGATTGCTCGCACTCGAAAGAGCACCTATCGAGAATCTCATAGAGGCCGCGGAAGTTGTAGCTTGGCATGGACCTAAGAAAGGACCATCGAGGGAAACCCAGCCAAATGGGGTAACGATGGAAGAAGTAGGAAGTAGGAATGAGGTACCAGCAGGAGTACCTAAGGAAGAACCTACGAGGAGAACCCAGCCAAATGGGGTTATCAGGGAAGAAGAAGAAGGTAGAGTAGAGGTACGATCAGTGTACCCGAGGAACTACCTACTAAGAGAAGTGAGTCAAATGAGTTGATAAGGAAGGAGGAAAGAGGTGCTATTGCGATACACCCAGGTAAGACTACTCAAATGGTAGACGCGGATGAGTATCCCTTACCCCTAGTAGTCTCCTCCCCGAACGGAACGTCCACGGAGTTACCGCTAAATCGCCAGGTCGTAGTGAGCGCCACGCCCATTAACGACCTCGCAGAGAAAAGTTTTCTCGATCCCCAAAAATCGAACCCAGACACGATCTTCCCGTGTACCTGGTTAAAGGAGAGCTATGGGACTCAAGTTCTCATCAATTATGCCCCGCTGCAACAGGCCGCTCTAGCCTTAATGTTCAATTTAAAGGTAGTCAAGTACCATAATATGGGTAAGTCGAGTAGGTTGAAATACCGCTACCATTTAGTAACATACTGGGGTAGACTCAATAACCCGAGCGGCCGACTCAGGCGCGGTAAAGTATTGGTCTTAGAGCACCATTTTAGGATCAGCTACATCAAAGGAGCCGATAAAGGACAGCTGCTCTATAGGCGAAGAAGAAATACCATTGAGGGTTATTTCAGCACCTTATGAGAGTGAAACCATGCTTTCATTTGTTGTACGTGTTAATATTTATCGGTAGGATTTAAGTTCTCAAAAACTTAGAAATGTGAGGAAGTAGCTTGTTTTGTTGTTTTTTTTTGCGGGTAATCGCCGAATTAAGGTTTTTTAATTTTATGTAAAATTGTAAATCGAGTATGTTTAGTTCGACACATTGCCTGTGTAAACGTGCGCGAGGGCGTACATGTATAAGAAATCTTAATGTATGAGAGGGCTCAAGAAATACAACTTTGCTAATCTCGACTAGGTTGAGTAAGTTGTTTTGAGTTCCCGGAAGCATCTCCCCTCCCCATTAAATTCTTCGATGGGAGGTCTTGTCGGGGAATGGTCACCTCCTCCCCCCCGTCCACTCTTGGTGCAGTCACAAGGAGGTTACCGCAAAGACATCCGTCGAAGGAATCGGCGGGGTCAGTGCTTAACCGCAGTGTGGCACAACTTGGTGCCATGAAAGACCCTAAAGGTCAAAATGTAAGATCTCCCCCAGGAGAGTGAGATCCAGTTTCACGTCAAATAAGAAATTAGAGACGTGTTTCTCCCAATCTCGAAGGCTAACGAGGAGCCGATGTTTGACTTCGTGTGAAAAACCGTTTGGAATAAGAACTCTCCTGGGGCCGTCCTCAAGCCCCTTTCCCCCTCACCACTCCCCCAGTGTGGTGACGAGGTATAAATGATGAACTCTGAGGAAAATCGAGGTAGTATACGTCAGTCACTAGGTGACGAAGTCTTCGGATCAAACCGAACTACCGAGACTATAGAGGTAGAGTACTTGGCTCGCCAGACCAAGAAGTCCCCTGCAAGAGAGGCAGGGCTACCTACCTTAAGGGGCTAAGAAGAAGCTCATCCTTTAGCTAAGTCCCTGGTTATCAAACCAAACGATAAGTTAACTTTGGTAAGTTTAACTTACTCGCGCAAGAGAGACTCCTCATATCGGGGTGCACCGTAAACACCAGGGGTATTCCTTGTCCTTGAGGAATTAAGAAAAGAAGAAGGAGGTAGTATACGTCAGTCTCTAGATGACGAAGTCCTCGGATCCAAAACCAAGCTACCGAGACTGGAGAGGTAGAGTACTTGGCTCCCCAGACCAAGACTTTCTTTGCAAGAGAGGCAGGGCTACCTACCTTAAGGGGCTAAGAAGGAGCTCATCCTTGAGCTAAGTCCCTGGTTATCAACCCAAACGATAAGTTAACTTTGGTAAGTTTAACTTACTCTCGCCAGAGAGACTCCTCATATCCTGGTGCACCTTAAAGACCAGGGCTATTCCTCGTCCTTGAGGAATTAAGAAAAGAAGAAGGAAAAGGCTCCCCCTCGAGCCCGTTATTCGGTGGTCACACCAAACTTTAAGTAACTTATTCTCGCCAGAGAAACCATCCTCCGTTATCCTCGCCCTTGAAGAAGACCCTCCCCGAGTTCAGTCCTCGTCCATAAGAAAATAAGTAACGAAGGAGAAAAGCTCCTCCTCGAGTTCGTTACTCGGTGATCACCCCGCATTCTAAGTTAACTTGATTTAAGAAACAAGTTCGACTCACTCTGGCCAGAGAGACCACGACTTCCTAGGTGTTGCATAAAGCACCGTATTGGTTCTCGTCATTGAAGACCCCCTCCCCCCCGGAAGAACGTGTGGACCCCCCAGCTGCCACCCGCGGCAAAACAACCGTGTGATCTCGCACATCTACATCTGGCCGGCGGCACGCGTCCAGAGTCAATAACATTCTTGAGGCCCTTTAAACTCCACATGAGTCCGTAAGCCTAATTCTAATATTATTGTTGTGTGTAGAGAAAACGTTATCTAAATTTAGTGGGTAAACTAATTTAATTAATTTTTGTTTAGGATAATATTCAGAGTATTGCTATAGTTAATGTATAAATGTTATGTATTCATTTGATATTGTGCAATATAAGTTTATTTTGTGAATTAGGGGGTGTTCCTTTTATATCCTTACGTGTGTCGTAACGGCTCTGTTTTTTAAGATATTCTAATAATAGCAATATATATTAGACACTCTTAGCACTCTTAGAGATAGAAAAAAGGGGGGGAATTCTACGACATGCAAGTTAATGGAGATATTGGTAAAGGTTAGTTTAGCCTTTTTCCTGGACAGCGAAGGATATCTGTCTTCTGCACAGTGCGGCTTCCGTAAGTTCCACTCCACGTCGGATGCTCTGTTCCAACTGGAAAATGCCGTCTGCGAGGCTTTCCTTCGTAGCCAGCACTACGCCACGGTGTATTTCGATCTGGAGAAGGCCTATGATACCGCATGGCGTACGGTATCATGGAGACTCTCCACACGATAGGGGCGAGATGACGCCTCCCAATGTTCATATCTGAATTTTTGCGAGATCGTTGATTCCGCGTACGGGTGGGAAGAGCCGTTTTCAGCCCAAAAGAGCAGGAAAGGGGGTGTCTCGCAGGGAAGTGTCTTCAGTGTCACACTCTTTGCCCTGAGCATCAACGGCATCACCTCGGTGCTGCCGGAAGATGTTCTCGCTACGCTCTACGTGGACGACCTATAGATCTCTTTTAGCGTGGCCCAGATGCCAACTCTGGAGCTTCGACTCCAACAGGCATTGAACCGCGTCTCTCGCTATGCCGATCGCACAGCTTTAGGCTCTCTTGTACCCGCGCCATGGATATTTTCCGTTCCGTGACGTTCAGCGCTTGGGGTGCTGATAGGGCTACTGCCTTACTTTTTTATCTATCCTTTGTTCGTTCGAAGCTCGACTACGGATGCGAGTTTTATGCACCCGCAGCCGAGCGTTTATTGCGGAAGGTGGACTCGATCCACCACACCGGCCTTCACCTTGCGAACGGTGCCTTCCGCACTTCCCCCATTGGAAGCCTGTTGTTCGATGCTGGGGAGATTCCACTCGCCCGTTCGCCGCCTGCAGTGCATCACTCGCCTGTACGCATGAGCCCGGTGCCTCCCTCAGTCGCCCACAGCGTTGTCACTGCATCCGCAGCTGATCTCGACGCTAAGAGACGCCAGCATACCCTAAGCGCTTTGGGTTTAAGGCCAGCAAACTCCTTCGAGAGGTAGATATCGCTCTCGGGCCGGTGGCGCCGTTGGTTCTGCCCAGGACGCCACCCTGGAGGGTATCACGTTTGGCTATTCGTCGCCACGCCTCTGCTCTCAAAGCTTGTACGGCGCCGGGAGTATTGCGTTCGACCTTTTCTGAGCACACCTCGTGTCACGCTGGAACCGTGCCAGTGTATACGGATGGCTCCAAGTCCAAAGAGGAGGTTGGCTTCCACGTCGTGTCCCCTCTGTTTGAAGTCAGCGGGGCTCCGCCAGGCGCTGCGTCTGTCTTCACGGCCGAACTGGTTGCAATACACCACTCGGTACGGGAGATTACGTGACGTGCCCGGTTCGGTACCGGATTGTGATATATAGCGACTCACAAAGCGCCCTGAGTGCCCTCGGGGCATTGAAATCTCCGCATCCCCTGGTTCGCGCTATCCGTGACGCCACAGTTTTGGCGAGCCGGGCGGATGTCAAATTATCTTCTGCTGGGTTCCTGGACATGTAGGATTTGCGGGGAATGAGCGCGTCGATGAAGGCGCCAAATAGTCCGCGACGACTCTGCGACCAGCCCAGCGTTTTGCTCTTCCTCACACCGACTACATTGCAGGAATACGGTCAGCTCTTCAGACTGCTTGGCAAAGAAGATGGGAGACGGTCTAAGGGAACTTAAAGTTGCGTGCCATGGCGCCGCGACTGTTCCCATGGACCTATCCCCCAATTCCGCGACGGCTTCAGGTCGCTTTCTGTCGTCTCCAAATCGGACACACTCGTGTGACCCATCGCTATTTGATGGAGCGCTCGCCGGCGCCCTATTGCGACGACTGCATCACCCCCCAGACTGTTCGGCACATTCTTGTCGAATGTTCCAGTTTGGGTGATCTTCGCGCACGTTACCTGTCCCGTTACCGGGATGGGCGGGGTCACTAACGCCTGTCCCTTGTACTTGGGACGAGTTCGTCCACATTGATTTGTGGACTTGTTGACTTTTGGGGGGAAGCCTGGCTTCTCCCTTTTATTTAAGTAGGTTCCATTTTTGGGGCGTTATTGTTTTCTTTGTAGGTTGCACGCTCCTGTACCTGGTTAAGGGGGACCTCCCCCTGACGCCGGAGATTGCTCCCTAATTGTTAAGCTTTTCCAATTTTTATCATTATGTTTTCATATTCTTATTTTAAAGTAGCCTAGTTCTAGGCTGTCGTGTTTCCAGCGACTTATGCCCAAGTGGGCAGTTGCCAGATGGGCTCTAAAAAAAAAATAAATAAATAATTCTGTTTATTCCCGTGAATGTTGCCGTTAGAGGAACTATATTAATAACCCTTAGTTTTCGTGTTTAGGCGAAGTTTAATTCAGTTATATGACTAAGTAGTTTATTATTTTCCATTCGTGGCCTTAAGTCTAAAGGGTATAACACAGTTTCTTATCAAGTCACCTTACCAAACTTAGGGAAGGAGAGGTTGTAGTCAGGTGAGTATAGTTGGCCAAGGAGTCTTTAATAAGTTTCCTTGATTATCAGCTTGAAACAAGCCAGGAATAATTTTGTAACACTCCTAATCTCTAGCGAGTAGTGACTCCATCATTAAACAAACTTTTGGCAAATTTGAGAAGATATTGACTGCGTTAATCCATAGTTAAATCGTAGTTAGACTACACTTTGATGTTTAACTTGTTTATTTGTCTCTCTTCTCTATACAGGCCCTTTGGATTTAAGGACCCTGTGGTATTTACCTGAACGTGTATTGCTCGGGGTCTACAAGCCGAGGAACGCGACAGGGTAGAGAACTGTGGTTCCACATTTTAATATGGAAGACGAGACTCAAATAAAACTCAAAACTGAGCATTTTAACGTCGAACTGCGAGGGGCGGTGAATAAGTTTTGCAATTTGCATATAAGGAAGCGAGATCTGAGGAAAAGTGCTTTATGATTTTTCAATATAACTACCCTCGACTTCAATGCACTTGCGCCACTTGTCCCTGAGGCTTCGAATTCCCGACAATCAGAAATCTCGCTACTGCTGTTCAATTCACTCCTGGACAGTGAGCTCGACATATTCATCGTCCACAAACCGGGGTCCACGCTGTGCAGCCTTGAGCTGGCGGAATAAAAAGTAGTCGCTAAGGGCCAGATCTGGAATGTAGGGGGGATGGTTGAGCTCCTCGAATCCGCACTCGCGCAGGGCAGCTTGTGCAACTCATGCCTCCGAACTTTGACAACGTTGAAGTCGATCATGGGGCGTGAGGTTTCTAGGGACATAACAGGCAGAGACCTTGTTCATAGCCAAATTGTCGTGGATGATGTTGATAACACTTCCATGTGATATTCCAAGTTCGCACTCGATTTCCTCGACCTTCACCCGTCGATTTTCGAGGATCATCCTTTCCACACAGGCCACATTGTCCTGGTTGGTCACGTCTGATGGGCGTCCTGGAAGTTGGTCATAACACAAACCAGGTGGCGCAGTTAGTGTGTAGGACTCGTACTATAAAATAGGTAGACCTATGGCACCAAAATTTCAGGATTTAATAAGCCAAGCAAGGAACTCTACAAATGGACGCTTGGTGGATTTATCAAATCCTAAAAATTGCTATGTGTGTAAATTAGGGAAATAATATACCAAGTGTAATAAATAAAGAACCTAAGAGAATTAGAAAAAGAAAAAAGATATATGTCGAATTGTACAAATAGATGTGAGGCAAGCGGTCGTTAGAGTCGCGTGGAAACACATGAACATACACAGCTATCAAAGGTGACTACCTGAACAAATATGAGGATCGCGCACAAACAAACATACGCATGTTAGGGATATTTATCACCATACGAGTGTTTACACGGCAAGCTGAACAAATACATGCTTTGAACATAGAAATTTCACAGACATCTGCAACAAACGATTCCCTATAACAGACATAAATCTATGGGAAATATGTAGGCACACCAGCTACACAGAACTGTCGGAAACTGAAAATAACGAACAAACTAGATCACTGGTTCCGCCCCACGGCTAAGTCAAGGTCATGCCCCTAAGAGACGATATATATATATATATATATATATATATATATATATATATATATATATATATATATATATATATATAGAGAGAGAGAGAGAGAGAGAGAGAGAGACAGGCAGACTCTCATTTACTCATTTTTCATCATTTATGAAATCAAATTGTTCAATATTCGGCAGCCAAGTCAATAGTTCAGCATTTATTTCATTCAATCATTAAGTCTCCCTCCCATTATCCATCCACCGTGAAGTTCAGCCTGAACGTTAAGTAGGCCCGAAGAAGTAGGCATTGTACCGGTTATGGAGTGCTCCTCTGCCAAGGCGGTAGGCTCTGTGACCGATTCTCCCACCAGAAATGAAGAGTCCGCTACCTCAATCCTCGGTCGAGTCAGGCTCTTTCACCATTTCAACCTACATAAGTCACCGCTGGTAACCTCATGGTGGAAACACCTAGCAAGTTCACCTCACTCGTGGCCTATTTATTATTCACTCACCGTAAGGTAGAGGATTGCCATTGACACACTATCTCACTCCCTCAACGCCAAGTGCCAGCCTTTACATCAACCTCTACATATACGCGAGCTGCGAGCCCGCTGACTTGAGGCTATTATGAAGAATTCCAAATTCACCTTGTTAATAAATATAAATTTATGGGCAGTTTACTTAACCCAGGGGGTTGGAATCTGAGCCCTGGTAAAATTGTCTACTGAAGCTGCCTCTGTGCCTTATCCAGGGTTTTTTGATTCGAGAATCTTTTAGAAATAATACTAAACATAGTGGGGGGGGGAGCAGATAACTAAGCTGGCTGTGGCAAACGACCATACATTCACCAGAGACTAATTAGGTGCAGCGGTTTCTTTTAAAAATGTTTTTTAAGAATCGCATGCATTTAATCACTGCAGGTATACGGGATGTTCCAAATCCCGCGATACATGGCTAATAAGTACAACAAGAGAAATAACAGTTTTCCGACAGGTGGATTCATTAATATAGTTTTAAGGTATGGAGGTGATATTCGTAGATTACTCTCACCAGTTCATTTGTACGTGAAGAGATTAATTAGTGGACACGAGAACCTTAATTTTATCCTGTGTGTCGTGGTTTTTGGGACACTCTGTATATTATTGTCAAGTGGTATTTATTTTTGATCACAAGTAACGATAATAAGAAAGAAAAAAATGCTTGTTTCATTTTACTGATGATTTGAAGCACAGATCTCAAATCTTGGCGGCGAATTTTATTATGTTCATTCACTTCAAGTGGAAGCCATTTGTCCAACAATGCGGATGACGGATGTTGAGCGTTGCAAGGTGGATAGATGGAGTGCTGAGAAAAAGCTTCATTTGCAACGAGATAAAAGAATGTAGAATGGCGAAGGCGAGGGGTCGATCTAAGTTTTTGAGACTCTTAAAGTTGTTGTTGGTTGTAGATCCTCGGGAGCAGATGGTATCTCTGCTCCCTCCGACGGCCTAAAAAGGTTAAGGGAGAAAGCTTTGATTCTACAGCATGTGTTGCAGACCCTACCAACGTTACCACAAATAAGTGGGGCTATGACTTATGTGAGACTGTACCGAGGGACTAGATTAGAGTGGAGGGAGGCTGTTGCATGCTGTGGGAATTCTATAGCACCAGTTTGTGCTAGTGGTCATGTGCTAGCTAGGAGTGGAAGTTAGATTGCAGCTTAACATCACGCGGAATACATCCAAGTGAGGTTGTCTTATCTTCTTAACTTGCAACTATATTTGTTCTTGCAGTATAGGATGGCGGAATTTACCAAACAACAACTCTGCCTGCTGGGCGGGAGAGTGTAAGTAAAATGTAAATGTTGATTGAAGCGTATGAGAGGGTATGTATGTGTTAGTGGACTTAGACTGAATGCACAAAAGAGTCCGATGATGGTGTCTGGTCTCGAGGTGGAAGGAAGAGCGTAATAAAAGTCTCTAGTGTGTCACCTTAAAAAGTGTGATGTTATAAGTATCTAGGGTGTAGTGGGAATGGTATTGAGTAAGTGAGTGTGTGGGACCACAGAAGTTCATATACTAGTAAAACCTCAGGGGTGAGAGTGCAAAATAAACTGGCAATGTGCCAGAAGGTTGCATGAGGCTATGTTGCTACTATAGTTTCTATAATTGAAGTGATACTATAATATGGAAAGAGACGGGAAAATTGAGATCGAGACTACAGAACTAAGACTAGCATGAACCAGAGATCCAGTCAAGGCCAGCCCGATCACCACCAGTTGAGATTAACTATCCTATTAATTACAGAGGCTGGAAGATGATGGTAACTCTACCGTTAGTATTAGGCGGCTAATATACTCTTATCTACTTGTAGATTGATTAAAATCATGCTTCTTTCATTTTATATTTTTTACTATTACTATAAGACGGTACACACCTATCTACATGTGTACCACTGAGACATCAAAGTTCTGTTTGACCTCGATGACAAATGGTCAGTTATACGATAGGGGATGATGGCAACCCTCTCTTCTCCCGTAGGATTCTCCTGCTAGCGATGGAATGAATATATTTACAGGAAAGAGAGAAAATAAAAAGGAAAACTCATTCGTCCAAATCTTTTACGGCGGATAATCGCTGGCAGCTTTATTATTTATCGTTCCTTCTTATCTTCTTAAACTATTTCCTACATAGCGCATTTCCATCTGTACCTCCTACCATGCAATGTTTACACCAAGAAAATACTCATCAAGTTGGTATATAAACATTAACTGACGGACTTTCCCCTCTTATGAAAGGTTTGGCTATTCCACGATTGTGTGATTTTGTAACTAAAATAATTTGGGCCACGGCTGAATCAAAGCGCTTATTTACCAATTTTAAACCGTTTTGGCGGCACTATCGTCTATCTCGAAAAATAATTTATATTTTATATTAGTAAATCCTTTTAAGATTTTAAATACTTCAAGCAGTTGTCCGCATAATCGTTCATTTCTAAAGGATTATAGGTTAAAGGAGCGAAGTCTCTCTTCATAAGGTAAATTTCTAAGTCCAGAAATTAGTTTAGTAGACCTACGTAACAGTCTTTCTAACTGCGTTACTTCTTTGTTAAGGTGAGTCGACAAAAACTGCACTGCATATTAAAGATGAGATCGGACGAACGATTTATCTAAGAGGTTAAATTATATTCTTTGGCTTAAAAGTGAAGTTTCGGGCAACGTATCCTAGCATTCGGTTTGCTTTCTTAGTAGTTTCGATGCTTTCCTTTGGCACTTCGATGTCCTTCGAAATTATAACCCCAAGATCCCTTTCTAAGTTTAGGGATTCTAGAAGTTGGCCGTTCATTTGGTAATCTGGTTGTAAGTTAGGACAGCATAAGTGCATAATCTTGCATTTTAGTATGTTAAAGTTAATCTTCCATTTTTATCAAGGTTTCTGCAGTTCAATCACATGGCTAGTAAAAACGGCTGTGCTTTCGAGCTTCGTATCATTGGTAAATCTGAGATCTTATCAAGGTTGTTTATATATACAATGAATAGCAATGCGCCTAAAACTGACCCCTGAGGTACCCTGCTAGTGACTGGGACCCAGTCTAAGCACTCCCCATTTACAACAACCTGCATGAATAATTTAAAAGCGCTTTAATTTTTAGCCAGAACATCTGATTTGGAACGGTATCAAAGACCTTCAGGAAGTCCTGGTCAATTAAGTCCAATACTTTGCTGTTGTCGTAGATTGAAACTATTTTCTGAAAAAAATCTAGGAGGTCTGTTAAACACGAACCTCCTTGCCAAATCCGTATTGTGTGCGCAAGAATAAATTACTTGAATCGATTCTAAGAGTTTGCCATTTATTGAAGTTAGTCTATTCGGTTAGTATATCAATAAATATACACCTTCACACTAGATCGGGCATTCCTGTGAGACGTTCATCATCTAGGCAAAGCAAATGACTCCATCCAATAGACCAAGTTAACACTTAACAAAAGAAGCGTATCAATCAATTGTTATTTTAACCTTTACATTTGCCCCTAAATTACACATGAGCAAATGGAATGTGAAGGTGGGAACACTTTCTCTAATAACCGGTGAGAATCACTGAGTACATTAAGGTTTACCTTATTATTGAACTCTCTTGGATTTTCTTTTCCTCAATTTATGTTAAAAATCGTCTAGACCGCTTTTACTATGAGTTGAGAGCACACCGTCAGGCCAGGGTGCCTTCGATTGTTTAATCTTGTCTATGTATGTAATTATTTTCCCTCCATGGACCCGCCTGTCGAATAGATATTAATGATTTTTAAAATTGACTTCCTCGCCTATTGTTGATAGTTGGGACCAAACTTCCAGAGCAAAGATGTTTACGCAGTGCTCATTTAATTTTTTAATAATCTGTTTGAGATTGTCGGTCATAATTCCCTTGATCGGTCTTACAATCTCCCTTATAGGAGGAGTTTTTTTTATATAATTTTGATACAGGTATTTGATTTGAAAATTATCTGCACTTTTGCAGTATTAAATGAATTTTAAAGATTTTAAATTTAGTTGACAGAACAAACTGCAATGTTTGAATATTTCACAATATAGGAGGGACTACGACAAGATAATAATAGTAATTACTCACCTTTCCTCTTAATACAGCCCAGACCTTAGCGCCCCAGATTTCTTTCTCTGGGGCTAACCTAAAGAAAGAGTGTACGCAGGGAGACCCTAGACCATCACGAAACTCAAGGAAGCCATTAGGAAGGAAATCAGAGCCATTAGTCGGTCGGTTTGTAAGGACGTCATTGACAACTTTGTGCTGCGCCTCAAGAAATGCACAGAATAAAAACGAAAGGCGAAAGACTCATGTTTTGATATGATGGTTTTAAACAAAATAAACTAGTTATCACCAAAGTTTCATTCAATACTTGCAGAAAATTAAGAAATGAGACCTATCAAAAGTTGGGGCCAGCTTTTTAGGGGTCACCCTGTATGTCACCGGTGGAAAAGCTCTGCACACACACTATAGGAAAAAAAGGAACCCTAGCCTCACCGCTTAAACCCCGCCACCCCGGAAAGGTAAAAAGGAGCCCCAATCTAACCAACGCTTAACTCCACCCATAAGGGGGAAGTTGTCTGTGTACCCCACGATACAATTCTTGCTTTCCTTAGGGTCCAGGATCTGACCAAGAAAAACCAAACATCTTTAAATCGAACCGATGTAGGCTTAAAGGTTTGACGAGTGAGAAATCTACTCACTTGTGAAATACCTTCAGCTAGACCGAATAACAATACAATGTCCATAAGTGAATGTAGAGATACGTGGCCTCAACCAGTCTCTTGGGTCAGACCCAAGCTGAGTGTAGGCGGTCTATGCCGAGGAAAATTACGAGGAGTTAGGAGAGAGAATGAATTTGAGGACGAGTATAAAAATTAATAAACAGAGTGGTTAGACACGAAAGAAAGGTAGATAGAAGAACGAGGGAGAAAATCGAAAGTTTAAAAATATAATTTTTGACATAACCAGGAGTGGGTAAAACATGTTCGTAAGTGCAGATGTGGATGTTGGGCCAGAGCGTTTAACGGGGAGGATTGAGATGTGGTCTGGAGTTTCAGCTTGCGAAGTTCTGGGCGAATCAATGGTGAGAGAGGTTTTACGTGTTTTTGAGTGTTTTCCCATCGTTGCATTAGATAGTTGGCTGATCTGCAAATAGTGGTTCATGAGTAAGTTAAATTGTTTGGTATGGCCAGGAGGCGAGGGGGGGGGGTCAGTATTTAGTTTTTGATTGTTCATCAGAATTACGAACTGTTTTTTTGTGGTTGATATCTGTAGGTATTGTTTTCACTTTACTTCTTATACGGTGTAGCATTGAACTGTTTAAAAGGGAGAGTCGATTCATAAATAAATTAATGAATATCCAATTATTAATTCCTTTTCTGAAATTAATTCAATATGGATTTAATTAACGAAAGAACAAAGAGACTAAAATTGCTCAATAGGAAGAATTAAAATGGCGATCAGAAGCGCTTTGACGTAGAAAAAGAATATCAAAAAAGAGAAGAAAAAGAGGAAAATAAGAACAAAAACGAGAGAAGATAATTAAAAGCCGTAAAATAAAAATACAAAGAATCCTTTTTGGCGTACTTACGAACCAATCAACCGGGTCATTTGGTTCCTTGGCTGTACTTGAGGACTCTCGCCTTCCGGAAACTCCCTAGATGGAAATCACTCTGTACCGGGTGGGACACTGCCAAACAGATCTAAGCCTTGCAATCTTTTAATAGGACTCGGCATCCACAGCCTTCTAGTAGGCCTTGGCGTCAAAACACTTCAAGTAGTCGTCGAATCAAGAAACTTCTGTAGGCCTCGAATACATCACCCGGCCTCGAAAGACTTTAAGCAGTATTTTTCCTTAAGAAAATTCAAGTAGCCATCGACCATCGTATCGAGAGAATTCAGGCAGGCTTCACTCTCATATAATTTAAGCTAGTCTCAGAAGGAAGAAAATTCAAGTAGGCTTTATCCACAAGAGATACCAGATAGATATCGGCCTCGAGAGACTTCAAGTATGCCTCGGTCTTAACACACAAAGTAGGCCTAAGCCTCAAGAAACGTTACATAAGCATCGGTTTCAAGAGACTTTAAGTATGCATTTTCCTCGACGCTTTAAGTAGGCTTCGTGTCAAGAGACTTCATGTAGACCTTGCCCTCAACACACTTCGAGTTAGAAGCCTCAGCTTTATGGAAATTAAATTGTTTCATTTTGGTCTGGGCAGAGAAAAAAACAAACTTCACAACCTTTGCTCGGAGTTCGAACCTAATTTCTTTTACGTTCTGGATAAAAAAAAATTACGGATCTTTTCTCTTATTATGGCGCAGTTTCGTCTCCTAAACCAGATGGCTGAACGGTCGGCTGAGGAGGCTGAACTGCCTTTCTCATGCGCGGGAATCGAAGGATGGGATCATTCCTATGTTATGAATATTTTGGGGGTCTGGGGAAACTAAAACATAAAAGCTCAGGAAAGCAAAAAAAAATAAAAGCTAAACATTATTTAATAAATAAAACTTTACAATGTCTTTGTAACTTTGAGCAACTAAGTCTTTTCCTTTATTTATTTGCCTCCATAAAAACTCGCACATATTAAAGGAATCGATCAGAGAACGAGCGGTTCCACATTCATTTTTTTACTCCCCATTTTCGCCTTGGCCCAAAGCGGCTCTATTTGGTTTGTGTGGGCCTACCTGTTTGTGGGTCTTTAAAGTTCTGCGAGGGGGAAACAGTCAAATGTTTCTAAGGGCATCTCTGGCAAGGATTAATTACAGATAATCAGGTTTCTGCCGATCTATCAGTAACTGCATACACGAAACACTCGCACGTTTCCCTGCAAAATCCCTCTGAAAACCCACTGCACTGGTAAAACCCTCCAGACATTGTTCTTTCTCCAACAACTTCGTACGTTGTCATTTTTTAAAGGTGGAAACATTGCTTATGATTCTAAAAAAACAACAAAGGATATCGTAACACTAAAGATGACACAGCCTAATCACTCGAGTAACCGGCCGTTCAGCCATCTAGCTAAAGAGACGAAATTGGTATACTTTAATGAGATTAAAGAGAGTTGCGAGCACCACGGACGCCAGCACCTCGAGTAGATAACTACGTTCGCTTTGCTTCTTATTTTAAGTAATTAGTAATAATCATCATTATAATACTTTTTAGATTTCACTTCCAATTTACGAAAAATCTTTGAAAAATGAATTTATGATTAATTTTGAGAGGAAAAGCAGATTGCTTTTATTGTGCAATACATTTTATTCTGACGTTTTCTCAAATGCTATTTGGCATTTAGAGAGAAACTGAAATTAATAGATGAATAATTTGTGAATAAATTAGTTCGTTTTTATGTCCAAGTCAAGTTTATTTTGCTTTATCAGAATTGCTTTTGCAAGTTTCAAATTTTCTTCGTCTTAAAAATTGTAAATTACCGTAAACAAAATTTAAGTTTAGGAGTTTCATTTTGTAGATCCTTTCAAGATGGTCTTGAATTTTATTCTGTTTAAAGCCATATTGATAGCCACAGGTTTTGAAGTTGTCTTGGTATTACCGATATATAAAGACGTACAATCCTATCTATTTAAATTGGTATACTACGTGAATCTCATTTTCACTCCTTTTTCTTGCTGTAAATTTACTTTCTAATTTTAAATTTTAAAGTACTCGATCTTACCTTGAGTATTATCGCTTTTAACTCGTTCATGTCCTTTTATTGGAATGGAAGACGCAGTTTACGGACAAACTCACTCACAGAGGATCTTCCGGAACAGGCAAATTATACCTGTGGCTCCAGGGGTTTGAAATCAGAGTTATCCTTCTCTTAGGTGGACTGTCTGTCGTCATGGCTACGACCTCCACCTACACAAGCCATCGAGGTAACCTCCCTAGTAAATAGCGTCAGCTTTTGAAAAAGAATCCGGACGGAGATTCGAACTGCCCACCCAACAATTGCAGGGCAAGCGCGCTAACCACTATACTAGCCGAGAAGATCCCCTAGAATCCCCCAAAGAAGTGAGGCATGTTTGGAATATATGTTGCACGCTTGAATCAAACTCATACTAGTTTTGATTCAAAAGACATAACAGCTATATTTTTATTCGGCATCCTTCTTCCTTCCAAAAACACTAGGGAAAGTATACTGATCATATAACATTCCAACACCACAAAAACCTACGAAACCTTTACGAATGACTAGTTATATAGTAGTAATAAGTTTTCAGTATCGCCTCTGGATCAGCACTGAGAGTCGGTGTGGCGACTACACCAATCGATTTCTTCTGGTTCATATCTCCTCCAGGTACTTCTTGATCAACAGTGGCGTATGCTCCACCCTCTGTTCATAGAGAATTCACCTCATTAAGGTGTCCTCCTTTGTCACATGGTACACCTTGCGCTGGTCCTGATAGTTGGAGTACCGCAGAAACGTGGTCACCACAATACTACAAGACCATCTTGAAAGGATCCTCAAATTTGGTTTACAGTACTTTAAAATTTTCAAGATGAACAAATTTGAAAGTCGCAGAAAGCAATTCTGATATAACAAAATAAACCCTACTTGAGGATAACAAGGTCAGCTGACCCAAAATCGCGTGCTCTCACTTATTCTGATTTATGAGCTTACGATCTTCAAAACTTTAAAAAATCCCCGGACTAACCTTGGGAGGACTTTGGAAATTCTATCATTCGTAGCAGAATTCAAAACAACATAAGGGTTTAAATTTCATTAGAATCGGCCGAATAGTGTTGATCTTATTGACAAAATAAATAATTTCCGTTCTAACCTTGGGAGGACTTTGGAAATTATATAATTAGGAAAAGGGTGTAAAACAACATAAGGGTTTTAAATTTCGTTAAAATCGGACGAATAGTTACAATGTTATTACCAAATAAAAAAAAAGCAAAATGGACCAACTGACCGACGAAATAGTGAGATATAGAGTCGAACGCGACTATAAACGAACGAATTTATGAACAAATTATAAATCACATAATTTAATGATTTCAAAATTATGCACATCATCTCTCCTCTCACTGCAACTTACTATCCGGCCTATATAAAACGAGTTGGTATCTAATAATTTAAATTTCTCTAAAGATGTCGAATAGCGTTTGACGAAACGTCAGAATAAAATGCATTACACAATAAAAGCAGTATGCATTTTTCTTTCAAAAATAATTATGAAATTTATTTTTAATGTCAAAATATTTTTCTTAAATCGAAAGTGAAATCGAAAAGTTACAATAAAATCAAGGCTGATACAATTTTGTTATTTACAATCATCATTATTATAATAAGAGAACTCGTCTGTTACCTCATTGAAAGAAATAAGGGTAAATTTCAAGTCTCTTTCTACCATATCTTCCATCCCGTTTATTTTAATTGAAGTCATTTAGCTTCTTTATCGAAAAAGTGAAGCAATTTGCTTTACTTTATTCAGTTTTTTTTAGTTATTCATTTATAATTAAAAATATTGTCGTCCTTTTTCATGACACGGGTGTATTAGTGATAAAAATAATGCCTCTTGTTATTCATCGCTCCTCTTGGCTCGCCTACATCCCGAGATCGATGTCCTCATAGCCTCTGAATGATGCGTAGGTGTCATTTTTAATGGAGAAGCCGCATACATTCTTTATTATGTATACTTAAGAGGCTGCTAGTCATCAGTTTCGCAGTTCTAGGTGCATTTTTCTCTTCAATCAACTCATTCTTGCAGACACCATCCCAACTTTTAGTAATTCATTGTTTCTCTCTCTTTTTATTGCCTATTTTACCTTCCCATTTTTTACCCTTTTCCAGTCTTTTTCTGCTGTCATATTGTCGTTCTTTTGGATTATTAATTATGCGTTCGTTGGATTCTTCAGTGAACTTTAATCGTCCACAATTTACTGAATTTTCGTTTTTAGCACCACAAATTTAACCATGGTGTTTGTGGACTTCTTCAGTTAATGAATGAATTCATAAAATTTGTGACTGTGCCAAAAAAATGTGAAAATGTGTGCACGGAAAAATATAAAGCAGGACAGGAGAAGGTGATCGTTGTGAGAATAATTTAAAAGTATATGTAGATAGAGGAAGGAAATGGTATACTGAAAAACTAAAGTGAGGGAATTATTAAAAGAAGCAGTCTTGGAATGATTAAAACTTAAAAAAAATAAATAAATGTCCAGTTTATTTGAAAGAAAAAATATCACCAAACAAGTAATAATTCCTTTCATCAAAATCTATTTCATCCTTGCATGTGTGATAGAAAAGATTAGAGGAGCAATTGAAAGGATCTTTCTATCTCTCTACCAAATCAGCGTTCGTTCAAAAATATAACCGCGAAATTCTCCCATTTTCTTCATTATATCACATTCTATTATTTCTATATTTAATTAGAAATGAGAAGTCTAAGAGCCTCTCTTTCAGAAACTATGGAAAAAGTTTGTAAGTAAAAGGTGAGTTCAGGTAAATTTGGAATTTGTAAAAAAGACAAAATTTGACTCGGTAGAAGATGAAACTGCTGACGTCGCACATGGATGGGAAGGCTCAAAATATGACAGTCCAAAAACACCCAAAACCACATAAAATTAATGTCGTTATTTATATATCCGGCCATTGATCTAGCCAGTATGCATAACAAATAACAACTATAATAGGCAACATCGAACCGTATAATTCACTTTACTATAAAATTAAGTACATAGAAGCAAGAGTAACAAAGACCCAATTAGATCCGGTTCATGGTTTGTCGTAGGAAAAGTGAGGACGGTTTACGCTAGGGGGTATTTTTAAGAGGATCATTAGAGGGGGAAACAACTCATAATTATCCATCGTTAGTACTCCGTGTGCTTGAATATTACACGAATGAAAACGACACTCGAGGCACTTCCAAAATTCGTCTTCTAATAAAATACTTTCGGTGTAAATTAGGCGACTTTCGTTACTGATCAACCTAAAATTCTATGGCGGTTTCCCGGGGCGAAAAGCAAGGCGTCCTAAACCTCCGTTCGAATTAGAGGTCCTCATCTGGCTATACCTCAGTAATAATTATAAGAAAGATGATTACAGTAGCGGGTGGGTGTTGGATACAAAAATAGACGGAGGTGCCTTAAGCTCCTGGTCGAATTGAATGATTTACGACAAGGATAGATCGACGATTATCGCGTTTGTTAGTATGCCTCTCCTCGCCCCCTCAGAGTCGGAAATTTGCATCTCACCGTTGCTTCGACGAACTCTTCTTTATTTTCGTTCGAACTCTTTCTTCTATTCTCTAAGATATCGCTTTTTTAAATCTTTTGACTTAGATGATATTAAAATCTTAATTCAAAAATAAATACTTTTCGTAAACAATAAAAGAATGAGAGAAATTATGCAAGTGATTAAATTCTTTTCGATCTAGAACTAATTTATAGTTTGATCAGATGCCTAAATACCTCAATTAGTTCTAGCCTTCCGTTCATTCACCTTTGCATTAATCAAACAATCCTATACAAATTTATCCATCCTTTAATTTATTTACTCATCTATTTACGCATCTATCATGTCGTAGACCCACATACATCAACTAATGCCTCCTTTGATCTATTTTCTTCACTTAACTCCGATAACTCAATCTCTTATTTTACATTCACTAATGACATATTCACTACTTCTTTCTCCCAATCATATTAAACATCTGTTTATTATGTGATCTATTTCTCTTATTCATCTAAACACATATTTATGTTGTTTTTTTAATCGACTTATCTTTACGTCTTCACATTTATCTGTCATTGATTCAGAAGCTCAATCTTCTCTTGTCTTCTTTGAGATCGCAGACATAAAAGATAAAAATCGGTCACAAAAAAGTCAAAATTAAAAATAAAATGACAGGAAAGAAAACGATTATATTGGTAAAAGATTGGAGCCTAAAACCCAGCATTCCCTCTAATGTAATTGTCCAATTTGTCTTTTTCATCCAATATTATTAATTTTTTTTTATCTCTCTTCATTCAAATAATCCTAAATTTTAAAACCTTGTGTGAAAACTTGTGTTTTCATTCAGGCAATTTCTCAACATATGGGGATATGCGTAGGAGGAGCGACAGGAGATCCTCCAATCCTACATTTAATTGTCTATTATCACAAAAAAAACAAAAATGAACCTAAGGGACTAATCTTATTTTCGAGATATTTTCCAAGCTGTCTATCTGAGGTCCCTTTCCTCATTATCTCACCGACAATCGACCCCACCGTATTATTACAATTGCTAAACGTAAGTCTTGATAAATTCAACTCTAACACAAAGATAAACAGCATCTTCAAAGATAACCTAAGTTCAAACTGATTTGTGGCGAGCGTTTGATCCTGAAAATAAAAGAGTTCTAACCTCAACTATACAAATATCAAGAGAAATAACTTAACAAGATCATATAAGGACTCATATGGGCTTTTGTAAATTCCTAAAGCTCGTTGAGTACTAGAGTTTCTCCTACTCTCAGCAGCGGGGATTTGGTGGTTCAATAGAGTCTGAGTGTAAGATTTTGAACCGGTATAAAAAAAACATGGCAAAATCTACTTAATTATCTCTCTATGTCCGTTGAAATACAGTGATGTTCAAGTCAGAGGAATGCCTTTACAGTCACAGCAATTGGAACTTATTTTAGTTGTCTCCGAGCCCAATATCTTGCATAACAATACCGACCCAACCCACGCCATTGTGCATGAGCCAAAATCCTTGAAAAACTAATACACAAAAAGAGCTCAAGTATTATTTAATTTATCCACTTGAGAATATTGATCTAACTCCTAGACACAGCACTATCAACCATTTATGATTATCTTTAACAAATGCACTACATGTAGGAATACTAGCCTTTCGTTTATATCAAACCCTTAACTTGGTCAACTGCACAATACTCTTCCAAATTTTGAGAATGAAGAAATATTAGCTCGTCAGAAATAAACAAGCCCATCTCAAAGGCCAGTTTTGTTGTTCATCCTAAATAGCCCACACATTCCTCTCCTATATATCAGTAATACAGGTTTCCTCTAAGTTACAGAACCTCCTTACTAAGCTGAAAATGATTTATTGGCAATCATGAGTTGCTTTAAATTTCTCTACTCCTTTAAAACTTTTAAATGAGTCTTAACGTGTCTTCGAGCAGAAAAGAAATAAAAGTATGTAAAAATATTCAAAGCAATAAAGAAACCTGATTTATAACATGGACTGCTTCAGTGCTCATATCCGCTTTATTCGGAATCTAAGAAGGATCATTCTCGCTTTTTTGATTGCCATTTTTCGGCTATCGGCGAAATGGGCACACTAAGAAGCTGTAATCTGGGTGAAAAGTTTTGTAAGTGTTTATTTTCTTGGCTGCATATATGATTTTGTGTGTATATATATATTTAAGTTTTAGAGTATTTAATTATTTTTTCAGGAAGAAAGCAACCATTTCTCCGGATGTTTTACTTCTGGGTCACAAGAGGTGAATTTAAAAAAGTAATGTTTTAATGAAGATAAGTAGAAAGAGTGAAATCACGACAACTGATTTGAAAGGAGATCGGCAGACTTCACCTAGACTGGGTGGAAAAAGGTTAGAGAGTGTGAGGCACTTTGAACACCTTGGGGCTGTAGTAGAAGAAACAGGAGAAGTGAGGGAAGAAATAAACCCCCGTATTCAATATGACTGGTATAACTGGAGAAGGGTCTCAGGAGTAAAACTAAGTCCATAAGGCAGTAGTGAGACGTGCAATGACTTATGCACTGGAAACAGCTTTGCTGAAGAAAACGGAGGAGAGCAGTCTAGATGTGGCGGATTTGAAGATGCTGAAGTGGATGTCAGGAGTGACCCTGAGAGACAAAGTTAGGAACGAACACATTCAAGGATCGGTGAAAGTAACTGAACTATGGAGTAAAATACAAGAATCAAGATTTAGATGGTTTGGGCACATTACGAGAAGAGAAGATGAAGAGCAGGATGTAGCAAGTTAAGTGATGAATATGGAGGACTTTGGTTTTTGGTCTTGTGCGGGTTCTTGTGGCTTCTTTCAATTCCCACTATAAATTTTCAATGGGATTATGTAAGTTCATGTGACTGCGATGGTCATTCCAACACGTTCCTTGCCTCCATCCTAACACGTTGACTGCCATGGCACCCATATATGGGTGCCAGAAAGAAGTTCAGTTGGGCCACGTCACCCAAATGTGGATGACACAGTATTAACTAGTTTTTGACCCTGTCGCCTATTTAAGACTGATAGTTTATGCAATCCCTTATGTTAGAAAAATCATGTGGCCTCTGACGACTATTTTACTATTGGTTTGGTGGTCAAGGACCAAAGGAACGAATCGTATCCGATGTTTAGCTCTTTCCACCGGGTCCGGCACGTGGAGGGAGTTGGATGATGGAACTTTTTTTTTATTTTAATCAAAGTTTATATATACACTCGGTATGCAATAAGTAATAAGAGAACGTACAATAAATTATTAGATATAAAGCACAATTTACTTTAATTTTATGAAGTGACAATTTAGTTTACGAACAAATTATTTCTTCCACAAATGAAAAAATGAAATTGTTGACCACCATATTGATATCAAAGATTCAATACAATTGAAATTGGGCAATAAACAAATGATATAAATGATTCATTTACTTTATCATTTATATTTGGTGTTGACTTGAGAAGCAGTCAATGCACATGTAAGTTTGTCCGTCACATTGTGAGCAATACGTTTAGAACTAGCTTAAAAGCATTCTCTCTTGCTGCCTTCTACCCTTTTCTTTCGTTACCTTTTCACAGCAAATTTTACGTACCCATTTTATTATTTTGTTATTTGCATCAGTCTTACGCTCTATGATGCGAGTAACTAAACTTTTTGGTTTTACTTATTTCATTTCTTCACGTTCAAGGAGAGATAAAGCAACATTTTCTCTCACGTTTCTTTTTTTCACTTTCTACCCCGTTTTTTTCTGGTAAATGATATCCCCATTTATAAGAGCAAATGCAATTAGAAATTCAAGGCAAAGTTTCCTGTAACACTTCATCCCTTTTCTTAGAGTGGTGGCATAAAAAGCCATCGGGTCAGACAGGTCTATACCAGCTTTACTTTGTTATAGGCAATAATTGCAGAAGGTTTTCTTGTGATACAAATTAATGACGTGTGTTTCTGATCGTTAGTTACACTGCTGAACTGTCCAATTGCGTCTGGGCTTCAGTTTCTTCACTTTAGGCCCTAGGTTTTTGCAAGTATTTTATGGTAGTGGAGCTCATCCATCGTTGCATCTATTGGGTGAATTTTTACAGTTCTCGATGCAGCTAAACACATCCAGGACATGATGGATCCAACGCCCTGCTTCTCGGTAGGGAGAGTTTTCTTTTCTGTATACGCTTTGTTCTTACGTCTCCAAACGTACCGCTCGCCCATTGCCACGAAATCCTCTAATTTCGTTCCGTCGGTCCAGAGACCTTTTTCTCAGTAGTTCATTGGCTTATCTAGACCTCTTGTGGCGTACCGTAAACGATTTTGCTTGTGCTTAACGATCAGCAGTGGAGTTCTTTTGCAGAGCCCTTCACGCTGTAGCGTACGCCTTATTGTCGCAATGAAACCTTTTTACCGGTAGCTGAAAGGTCATACTGTAGCATTTTGGTAGTCAGAAGAGTGTTTTTTTCTACCTTTCTCCTCACGAATCATATGACAGCTGGGGAGATCATCATCTTCCCTCCTCATCCAGGTAGTGATTTTACTATAACTGTAGCGTTATACTTCTCACCGATGTTCTTTCTCAATTGTGTTTTTCGAAGTATTCAAATTATTTGCTATTTTTTGGAATACAGTTACCTGTTTATGTATAAGAATAATGTCTTCTATATTCCTATTGGGCAACTCTGTTCTCTTTGGCACCTTTAAGCGACGTGTTTGTCCGAATGGCGAGTAAAGGCGCATTAGATAAACATATGGCCTCAGATAAACTAGCTATATACCTGTTGACCTTGAATTGTTTGCCATGAACACGGTTACGGACATCTTGACTCAACAGTAGGACAAAAATGAAGGATTTCATATAGGGATGTGACTAATTTTGATTGATATGAAATTACTAGAAAAAATTATAGGGATTTTAGTTAAAATATAATAAAACTTTAATTTGTCTAAATTAACCATTAAATGCCATCCTTTGTGTTTAGATAATTTAAGAAAGTGATATTACATAGATTTCCTAACAATTCATTAATAATCAGAGAGTGTGAAAATTTTTGATAAGAATTGTAGATCCTTTGAATAATCCTAAGCCGATCAGGGATAGCAATTAAATGAATTGGAAAAGGTGGTATATGTGACAGCTATTGATTAATATGGGGCAGATAATTGATCTTGTATGGGACGTCTTGCTATAGCTCTTTCGATTCTAGTTCCCAACTCCCCAACTTGCGAGAAATTAGACCATTTTCTCGTAAAATTTTCTCATATATGAAATTATTTAAAAATGATATCAAATTAATATTACTTTATAACTGGTCTAATTAATATTGGCCCAAGAGAATTTTAAGATATGGCTGCCCAAACGATCACTGACCCTCCTCCGTGCTTCCTTGTAGGGACAAGGCAGTCAGGATTAAAAGCTTCCCCGGGCTGACTCCACACATAAGCTCGCCCTGCAGCGGTGAAAAGAGAAAAACTGGACTAGTCGGAGAATATTACTTGATTCCACTGGTTTGTCGACCAGCCCTTGTGATCTATGCACCAGGTCAGCCTTTTCTGAATGTTTTGATGAGAAAACAGAGGTTTCTCGATGGCGGCTCTTCCATTTTCTCCGTCCTTATTGAGCTCACGACGAACAGTTTTGGTCGAAACTGGGCTCGTGAGATGTTGATTCAACTCTGCAGTCAAATAGGAGCAGTTGCCGGGGATTTTTCATAACAAAACTCGTCGGTCTCTTTCAGCGAGCTTCGAAGTCCTGCTGGAATTGCTCCTCCTGCTTCTTGAATTCTGTCATGGTCTTTGATATGGTAGCTCACGTAAAACACAAGAGTTCAGCTGTTCTGGTGATGCAGCTCCTGCAATTCGAGCTCCAATAATTTGCCCTTTTTCGAACTCAGTGAGGTCACGCATCTTAGTACCTTTCCCGTGATCTGAAAAATATATACAAAGAATCATTAAAGTTGAAAAATAAAACTATGTATTTACAATAAAAACATAACAATCACAATGAAATTTGGTTGGTATTTGGAATATAATGGATCATTGAAATATTGGTATTAAATTTCTACTGTTCCAATTATTTTGTCCAACCCCTGCATATATAATATCAATCTTGCGTTCCTCGTTCAATATGACGGCTGGCATTCGCTGGCACTTTCGACTCTTAACTTTCCGGCACCACTAATCTTACGCAATCACGGCAACTTCTCGCTTAAGGGAGAAAACATTTAAGACAGATCACCCTGCAAGGCCTGCCTAATGCCAGACCAAAAGGGACACAACCTTAAATTGTTAATCAACCTTAAGGCCACAAACACATCAACAAACTCCTGTGGCGTCAAGAAGCCACATCTATCAATTCATCGTAAATTAGAACTCCAACTCCTGTTCTTGACTTATAAAAACCAAAAGCGTAATTCTTTTAAATAATTCTTGTTGATAGAAATTCATTAACATCTATTCATCATTACAGTGTCCAACTAGACTTGCGTGTAGTCATTAAAGTATAGATAGATTTCCACTAGATTTCCTATTCAGGCCACACACATATAATTCCATTCCTTATCGTGCTTTTATTTGAATCGAAGATTCATAAACTAGTGGAGATGTCTGATCGAGGCTGTTAAATTATTTATAAATTAGTCATATTATATTTTTTTTATTAAAGTGTTGCAGAGATTTAGTTTCCCACGACTTGTGTATAAAAGGGAAAAGTTGGATTAATATATATATATATATATATATATATATATATATATATATATATATATATATATATATATATATATATATACTGGAGGTGACCCGAGAAAATCAAAGAAAAAAAACATTGCCCGGCAAGTACTCGACTTCAGACCTCTGGTTATCCAGACCAGTGCTCCATCGACTGAGCTATCGAGACACGTAAGCCTTGACAACACATTTCATCAATTAAACTTTTTCTTTCGCACCTCCAGAGACCACCGCCCAAATGAAATCGTCCCTCCTTGTAAGGATGGAAAAGATATAATTGTTTCTGCGTATCACTTCTCCACATACTGATATCAAGCGTTCAAGCTTGGGGAGGGGGGACGCGTGCTAGTTTGCGCGCCAACCACACAGGCCGATAGCTTTCGGTCACTCAAAGAAGGGATGTCGTACTTTTCCAATTATATATATATATATATATATATATATATATATATATATATATATATATATATATATATATTTTAGACATCGGTTTTCAATTTATTTCAATTCTATTATAATTCCACGAATTGGGATCGTGGCTGGGAACTCTCCCGTCAGGAACTGCTTATAGGATACATACTGTAATTCATTTTCCAAATTCTATTTATCCTTTTAAACTTTACTCAGCCGAGCGGTTTTCTGCATTTTCCTTTATGTTACTATACAAAAGACCCGGAGTGTGAGTTTGTCTTTGGCTCGGTTTTTACTACCGAATCACATCGTATCATACATATATCAATGTTTCTGATTCAACATGGGATTCCAACCTATGTTTTAGGGTTAATAAACTACTGTATATGGAAATATTATGTTCATAGAAAAGAAAAGCTCAAAAGATCAGTCACAAATATAAAGCCTCTTTTTGCAGCTAAAAATCGACTAAAAGATTCGCTTACAAACATCAACCTAATCAATTTTTAAGGATGAATAGACGAAAAGGTCTATTCTCAAAGCTAGAAGATTTAAATAAACCTCAAATAAAATCCTATGAGAGGAAAACAACTAAAAATTTCAGGATATAAAGTTGATGAGAAAGGATTCAGACCGCCTCCCTCCTTTCCTCTGCGACCCCATCCTTCCCTGGTGTAACGGTAAATTTGATTTAAATTTGGCGAAAGGGAAAACGCTGAAATCCGAGTCTGAAGCAGAACGGAAAGCAAGGTCGCTACTTTGGTGAGTTGGTCACATTGAGGAGAGAGGATCCATCGAGGTCTTTGAGTATTCTTTCCAGGGCTCATTAACTGGCAACAGTTTTTATGTATATCATTACTAAATACAAATTATAACAGAGTAACTGATGTCCTATCATTATGGATTTAGGGATTAAATGAATCAGATAATAATAACTACTGATTCAATGGGTTAATGAGAGATTAAAATTTGGGGCGAAAGAAAACAAAGCAAAAGAGAAAGACAGTAGACGCGGCTAAAAATAACATGTACGAGACCTAAAGATTAACTGAATCCATAATTAATGATTAAATTATTTAATGTAAATTAAGTTTACCACACGGAAATCTTAATTCAATAGTACGAACATTAATATTGGCAATGGAGGAAACAAAAACTCGGAAGAATAGGAGATGGCAATAAACAGAACAACTAAGAAACTTCAGATGTCCAAAAAGGGGGGGGGGAAATGCTAAGCTGCTTTTTATTTCTCAGTAAGGCATCCTCTAGCTTAACGTCTGACCCGAACCAAAGGTATTTATGGCGTATAGCAACGGACGTAAAATGTACCTGAATCGGGAGTCTTTGTGCGATTTATCCACAATCGCTGTCGTTAAATTGTACCCGAAAGATTAGAGTTTAGGAAAACTGATTTTACTGAAGGCTAAAAATAAGCGGAATATGGGTTTTGCTGTCAGAACGTAGTCGCCAAGGGTAAGATATGGTGAAGTCGCCATACAAGATGCACGGTAATAGACATGGTAAGTTAAACCCATAGGAAATGTGGAATCTCTAAAAAGTATGTGACTTTGGAGAATAATGACAAGCCCCATAAAAATTCTAACCGTGGATCCGCCGCGAGAAATGTCAGTATCATGGCTGTAAACAAGACCTAAGAGCGGCTGAGCAAAGTGAATAATGAGTGTCAATGCCAAACAACGTGAAAGAAATGGGCCGGTCTCGCTGTGGATGTGTTTTTAGGTGCAAAGTAACAAAAGAGTTACGTTTGTTTGGCAAACCCCTGTCTCTCTTGCGTGTATTGAAGCCTTCCTCCCCAGAAGTTAAAATAGCATACTCTGCTTTCTGACGTCATGTGGTGGTGTGGTAAGACTACAATTAAGCTCTGTGGATGGGGGAAATATGATAAGAATGGAAAGATCAAGTTGTAAGTTTTTATATCGTTTTGAAGTTAATCTTTTGAGTCAAATTGTTAATATAGCAACAAGAGGTACCAATCAGATCTCGTACTTTCAAATGATGATAATTTAGTTCAGGAATTGACTGTCAAGGAAGCATTGGGAAATTGTGAACATCAGATGATTCATTTTAATTTGGGAATAAGGAAAAGTAGAACCTCAAATAAAACTACTAAAACTTTAAATTTTGAGAGGGAGGGAGGAGTATGTAAAACTGAGAAACTTGCTGAATCAGGTAAACTGGGATATAGAATTTAGTGGTAAGAATAGCGAAATGTGGAATACTTTTAAACCTATAATAAATGTAGTAAAAAAAACAATGCATCCCAACGAAGGTCATTAAGAAGAAATGTAGGAAGACATTATGGTGGAAACATAAGATAGCTTAGGAACTATCTGAGCAGGAAAGGGCAAAGAATAAATTACAGTAGGGAGGCACCTCTGAAGATATGAATCATTATTGGGTCACTAAGAATGAACTAAATAAAATAAATAATAAAAACAAAAGGTAGCAGAAATTAATTTAGCTCAAAATAATAATAAAGATCTAAGAAGATTCTTTAGTATTTATAAAATAAATAAAAAATAAAGCAGAGATAAAATAGAGCCTATTAATTATAAAAGGTTGTAAAAGAATCTGATGAGGAAATAGTAGAGTTACTTAATGATTATTTTGCTTTAGTATTTACAGAAGAGAGTCCTAAGAGTTTAATTTGTGACTGTTCTAGATTAAGGGATGAGGTATTGAATACCATTTAATGTAGATAGGGAATATTAAGGGGCTTATAATAGAGTGAATACTAGTAAGGCATCTGGCCCAGATTACATTCATTCTAGATTACTTAAAATATGGTAGGTGTAGAAAGTATTGCAGTAGATCTTGGGAAGATTTATACTAGATCACTGGAATTTGGGGAAATAACTAATGGTTGGAAAATTGGAAATGTAGTGGCAATTAGGAAAAAGGGAAATAAAGAAGACCCAAATAACTTTAGACCCGTAAACTTAACATCTATAGTTTCTAAAAATTATGGATTATGTAACTAAACAATTAGATAAGGGAAAGAAATAAATAAATTAGATTTTAGCAAAGCTTTTGATAAGGTTCCACATAAGAGACTATTTCACCAATTAAGAATGCCTGCGATATGTGGGAATGTTTTGGATTGGATAGCTGAATGGCTGAAAGACAAGAAACAAAGAGTGGTAATGAAAGGGGTGAAGTCATAGTGGAGGGACGTTATCAGTGGTGCATATCAGGTGTATCAGTTCTAGGACCATTATTTTTCCTAGTTTATATAAATGAACTTGGGGAGGGTGTAAGTAGTAAAGTGGCAATTTTTGCTGATGAAACAAAATTGGCAAATATAGTAAATGAAGTTGAAGCTAACTTTAAAGTGAATAGTGATTTAAATAAGTTATTAGGTTGGGTACAAAGGTGGCAGAGGAGTGGTAACCTTAGAAGAGATAATGGAGAATTTAGCTATGAAGTGGATGAGCATTAGCCAAATGGAGTAGAGGAGAAGAAGGACATAGGACTATTGTAAATAAGTCACTGAGGTTTTCTAAGCAGTGTATTGAAGCAAAGAAATAGTACAAATAGACTGTTGTGCTGCATCAATATTAGTTATAAAAGTAAAGAGGTTATCCTTAAAATATAACTCCTATGTCAGGCCACATTTATAGCACTGTATACAAGCATGGCCACCACACTTTAGGCTCGATATCAACCTGTTAGAGTCAGTGCAAAAGAGGGCAACAAAGATGATACCTTTGCTGAAGCACCTTGAATATGTAGATAGGTTGAGGGCGCTAAATATGTTCTCATTTGAGGGAAAGTGTGTGAGAGAGGATATGATTGAGCTTTTTAAAAATATTCCTGAGGTAGATAAGTTGGATTTTAGCAAGTTGTTTAAGTTGGAAGGTAGTAATAGGGCTAGGGGTCACCACTTTAAAATTAGAAAAACATAGGTGTAGGTTGGATGTGAGAAAGTATTTTCTACCAACAGGATGGTAGATTACTGGAAAGATACAACACACGACACAAAAAGCAGTCCAAATTTAAATACTTTCAAGCGTAACATAGATGAGTATATGAGGAGGGTAGATTAGCATGGTTTTTATGTTGTATCGGGGCAAGTTATATATTGTAATATAAATTTGTGTTTATATTATATTATTGATACGTGTATTGCATGATTTGGTTGTTTTGACAAGCCATATTGGCGATGCCTTGTAGGCAGTTCAGCCACAATCTTGTAGATGCATTTTATGGGTTGTAGTTGACCTCTGGGAGACCCTTGTGGCTTTTTTCATTAATTGAATTATGTTATGTTATGCTAATTCTCTTATCGCCTTTGGCTTTTGTTTTTAATCACTGTTATAACTGCCTTTTGAATTAATTTTAACGCATACTGCATCGGGAAATCTATGCTTGAAGTAGCGTAGGGAACTTTAAAGAAAAATAAAAACCCAGTAAATCTGGAAGACTTTGACGCCGATCAACATCATTAGAGGACAATATGAAGTGGGGAAGGGGGGCAGAAGAACTGGAAGATAGCATTAGACAATCAAGAAATGACAGACGTACAAGGAGGCACGCCCGTCAAGCTAACCCTGTACCACCCGACGTTAACTTTATGTCTCCTGTCTGCAACAAAGTGTGCAGATCAAGAATAGGACTCTACAGCCATCAACGGAGTCACTGATGATCCCGAGGAGAGCGCCGTAATCGGATACGATGGACTCCATAAGCAAGCAAGCTTTGTTAATGTTGCAGTAATAAATAATGACAAAAGTACTCGGACTCGTCTTAGTCCGTTGTCTACAGCTTGAATTAAGTATGCATATATTTTTTTCATATGCAAATCTGAGTCAACTAATTCGGTATCAGTGATTTCAACATTTTGTCCTCATAGAATTAGCGGTGTGTGAACGTATGTTTATCTATTCGATACTATAGGATGGTCTGTGTGTGTTGAGAGATATAATAAAAGTTTTATATGTGGCCTCAAATAAAGCTATAAAAACAAGACCTAAGCTACAGCCTACTCAGAAATAATGTCTAGAATAGCTCTGGAAATTGATTGACATCCATACAAGCACATACAATAATAAAGAATTCATGGGTTGAGTAGCAATATATGGTTGGGCAGGGGCGTAATTCTCGTCTATATCCAACCTAACGGGCTGGGATATTTATAAGCGACGGAATACTTATTTCCCAAGAGAGAAATTCAGCCACACATATTTCATAACAAATTCTGTTGGTTTCCATTCTCAAAGGACAGACAAATGGAACGAATATCTGTGAGAGAATGTTAAAGAGAGAGGTAATTTGATAGATGAATAAAACATACACACATGAAGGATGGCATAGGGAAAAACGGATGAATAGTCAAGGTATGGGGAGGGAGAGAGAAAATATTAAACTACAGAACTATCGAAGCAAGCAGCAGCAAAGACCTCAGGATCCGCTCATGGCCAACCCACCATAACATTTATTTCTCCTTTCCTATTATCCTTTAACAACGGTACACACTTATTTACATGTGTACTCTTCTACATGAAGGTTTCATTTTCCCTCAAAGACAAACGCACACTCATTCTAAGGCAGGGGAGGGGAGGAAGGGGATAGGGCAGTTCTTTCTTTTCCCGCATGGCGTCGCCGACATAATTAGAGCCAGAGTTTGGATCAGAAGTATAAATAGACTTTGCAGTAATGTCTAATTTGGTAGTTTGTAAGTATTTCTCATCCTAGAAATTGCTTGCAATTTTAAGAAAATTGTTGGTGGCATAATTAGTGCATGTATCTATTTATCCCGTTAAATATACATTCATCTCGGAATTAATGTGATCGTAATTATACATACAGAGTCAGATGTATACATACATATATTGAATTTGAGCAAACAGTTCTAATTAAACTCTATGGCAAATTAAACGTTCCATGGTTTTATACCTTACTTACTAATGGTTAATAAATACCTAGAACAAGTTATCAAGTCGAATTCGGTGAACAACAGGCTTTCCTCATAAGATTTGGCCTACATTTTACCCACATCTCAGAAGGAGCAAAGGCATGGAACATAGTGAAGACATAAGGCCATGAACAGGTGTGAAAAAATTACCCCACCGAATGGAAATCTCATGTTTATCATTTAGGAACATCAGACGCAGGTTAAGGGACATTTAAAAAGTAAAAACTGAGCTAAGAAGTGGAAAGAACCACAATTATGATAACAATAGGGAATAAATATGTCAAGGCTTAGCTGGTCATGTTTCAGAGACGATTGTTAAGAGATTCCTACACCAAAATGATCTCTGCGGCTGCCGGACTAATAAAGAAGAGGTCTTTTTGTAAAACTTAGGTTCCTGCAAGCCTCGCGTTTCCAAAGCCACAATTGAAGAAGATATGTTTGGTAGAAAGGTGCTGAAGAGCGTCTCCCGCAACTACCACACAAACCTGAAAGCACCGTAGAGAAACCATAACGTTTTTTGTTGCTTCGCTGCTAAGGGTAGAGGAATAATTTTAAAATAGATGTCAAAACAAGGTAAGAAAACGAGGAACAAAACCTTCTACCACAGCAAAAGAAATTAAACTGTGTAGGGAGTTTAACTTTGAACAGGAGAAAGGTCCAAACACATACGGGCTCTGTAGTGAGAGAGGGTTAGAAAATTCCAAAAATTAATGTTTTGAAAAGGCTCTCGCAAAGCCTAGACCTGAACCCCATAGAATATATATGTGTAGAATTAAAAAAGCGGGGTCCACCAAACAAACCCAACAAATATAGGCGACTAATGGATGTACTGAAAGAGGAATAGAGCGAAATTTCTAGTCAACGGTGTGGAGAGTTAATATAACTCTAAGAGAAACTAAATATTTTTCGTATGTGTGCTATACTGTATATATTTTTGTTGTACCCTTGGAATAAATGTGGGATATTTAGCAGAATCAGTGAATGTTTTATTATATTAATCTAGTTAAAAATTCTGCACCGGTGACGTACATTCAAACTTAGGCTCTAAACTGTAGGTGGATATTTAGCAGAATCAGTGAATGTTTTATTATATTAATCTAGTTAAAAATTCTGCACCGGTGACGTACATTCAAACTTAGGCTCCAAAGTGTAGGTGAAAAGTGAAAAACAGAGTAGAGTTGGGGTGGAGCAACAAGTGTCAATTTTAGATGTTCGTTATAAAAACACGGGAAGCTGAGGGACGTTTTGTGGTATTTAATAATTCGAAAATATCTCTCATCAACATACGGAATCTCACGCTCTTTTTCTCTATCATATGCAAACATGCTGCAGCTAACACATGAGGGAAAGGCACACGTGTTCCCCACACCTGCCCCGACGCTCAGAGAGGAATCTGTTGGAGCTGGGTATGCCAATTAGCCCTCTATGCCCTGAATTAATTTTGAAAAATGGAAAAAAATATTAATTACTATTATAGTGTCCATTACGTCATAAATATTAACGTTGATTTCTTTTACACACAATATTGGATCTTCCACTGCACTTTGTTCTCTTACGACGATATTTTGTTGATCAATAAGCGGTATGTGTCCCATTCCATCCTGTTCCATTGAATCACAGGGATGAGATTAGCCTTCCTTGGGAGTATTAGAGAACTCTGCCATCGAAGAAGGTCTTCCTTCCATTGCATACTTTACCTGCTTTCATGAGATCGACGGCCATTAGCAGCTTGGAAGAAGCTAATGAGAGTACATCTTTCTTCTCTAAGTTAATACTGGAGGCATCACGTATGTACAACAGCCATAAGTTCACAACGGCATATTAATCACGTAAAACACTCACCTCAGGTAGCTTTTCTTTCACCGTGTAAGTATCCTCTACAGTGAAACAAGTTGATCAGCTAAATCAAATTCCCCCATTGATTTCTTGTATTATTTCACAAGTCAGGATATGGCACTTCACTGTGTCTCTTGCTCTTTGAATCAAAACGAGTAACTGTTGTCACTGAATCTTTTTAGCAAATTTGGAAATTATGTTTACTACTTTATTGTCGTACCATTTCACATTCACAGCTTCTGAACTATCCTGAACTAATTTTGCAGCCTTAAAGGCACCTCTGCCATTTTTTTTGTGATCTGCTTTTGAGACTTCATTTCTTTTGTTAGTCCAGTTAATCTTGATGGCCTGATTGTACCACAACATCATATTCCACGAACTGCTAGATTATCCACTAGTGGCAGTGAAGTGAACCAATAATTATCAAAGAAAAAAAGGTGGTTCTCATTTGAGGGAATGGTTTGGGCGAGGTGCAACACACTGTTGGCGCTGGGTTTGAGATCTGGTACAGCAGGGTCCTTGACTAGATCTACTATCCTTCCATTGCATGAGATGAAATCGTAGGTCATGCCTTTTCATCTGCCAACACGAAGAACTTATATCACATGTTTTAGGTTTGCTAGGTATATATTGTTTCCCCGACAACCTTCCTTTGAAAGGAACCAGTTGCTGTATAGGCATCATTTTGAGAGAGGAGCTTTGAGGAGGAGGTGTATATAGTCACCTCTTTATGGGAGATCTCGAGTTACCACTTTATAGGGGGGACAAGTCACCCCTTTGGAGGGCTCACAGTCACCCACTTAATAGGGGGACGTACGAGTAACCCGGTTTATGAGCGAGGATGAGGAATAGCAAGGGAGGAAGTACGTCACCAGTTTGAAAGATTAAAAATGACGCAGATATTTTGGAGAGGTCTCTCTAGTCACACGAGGGAGATGATAGGTGGCGTTAATCTTGTATCTGACTCCAAAAGATACTCAAATAATATACCGGCTTGGTAGGCTTACCGAAGGCTTGTAGTCGAGAAAGGACTGAGAAGAATCACGTGAAAAAATAAAGGGTTAACTCCAACCAACAAAACAAGCGAGGCAAAAGTGAGGCTTGCATTTACATGATTACGGTCAGGGAAGCGACTGTTACGAGAACAAAACTTAGGTAGATTACAACAGGCGCTTCGCCACGCTAAACGAATCGTAATTAGTTCTATACATTTGATCGTCTATCTGAATTAACTGTCTACCCAAGAGTAAATGAATCTCCTTCTCTCGAATTCTCCACTTTTGTTCTATAAATAATATAGGAGGCGTGGTCTCTTTTCGTCACCGGGACAACAATGCTTTTAGTTACGCCCCCTGGGCAGGACTTTGCTAACCCCATTGTCCCGAAGGTCATCGGTTCATGGCGCCTCCAAATTTACGCTTTTTTGATATAATTTTTTCATAGCTGAGCCACCACCAGCTGTCTCAGCTTAATTCCATTTCCAGACGAGAAATGTTCGTTTTCTTAGTCTTTCGCCAAATTTTGATTGCTATCTGAATTCATGGCTAGCCGTTTAGATTCCTGACCAGTTTACAACTCTCTCTCCCCCTCTCTCTCTTGCAATTCTTGTTATTCCTGCGAGGCACTTTGGTGTTGCAATTTTAGTACCATGGCAAGGCCTACATAGCTTATCCACACAGAAGTTTTGAATTTCTGCAATGGCCTGAAATTTCTTACGCAATGATCAATCATTGGTCTAACCTTAAAAAAAAATTGTCAGCATATATAGCATCTAGCAAAGTGTTATTAGCTACGTGGAAATTACTCTTTATAACTTCAAATCTGTCTCTACTTATTGTATCACCAGTTATATTAGTCATTGGTGATTGTTTTTTTACATCAGTGCATTGTTGTGTTTGGAAGTTGGATAATAGAGAAGTAACATATCAATCCTAACCATTGTTACATCTCCTTGTGCGTTATATTTAATGGTTTATTGACATTTTTTTTTTAAGCAGAATAAACATTTTTTTCTCTATTACATTTAAAAAGTCATCAGAAAATAACTGCTTGAGGCATTGATGAGGAGGAAGGATTTCATGAGAACAAGAAAGCCCTGGTCCTAGGAATGGTGGAGTTACGGATTCAGCGTCCTGAAAAGTAGACCATATGCGGAGGAGGTCGCGTAGTTTTGCTCTTGCTTCTCTAGGAGCTGCTGTCATGAGGTCTTGCAGTTCAATTACAACTGTTGAGTTATCATGAATCTCTGTAGAATCATCATCAGAAGGGTTACTGTCAACATCTGAAAATAGAAATATAAAATGAACATAAAAGTAATAACTACATGATTTCAATACAGAAATTCAAAATGATAGCAAGATATTCAGAAATACTAAATTTACTCTTTGATAACAAGTTTTCTACTACTGCATGGCACAGAAAATGAATTTATAAGCATAACTAGGGTATTTTTATCTTCAGAATGTCCTAATTGGCAGTGACCAATAAGCCATTTTTTTCCAATATTTTTTCCAACATTGAAACTAAAATTATACCAGGATTTTTTTCGTGTTTAGATTCCACTTCCATCATGAAGAAGGGATATGCAAAATCATCATCGAAATCTTGATCAGATTCACCACTTTCAGCAACCTATACTGGTGACAATAATTACTTCACTACCTTGAGTTTTCTTGCGGCCCTAGAATGAATTTGCTGTCCATGATAGTTCTGGAACACAAAAGAAAATATAAGATTATTTTGTACAGAAATTTATGCAAATTTACGGAAGGTTTTTGCCTAAATAAATAAAAAATCACGATAAATTTACTAAACACTACTTGAGGTTACTTTACCCTAGATATAATATCGTAAAACTAGACATTGAAAGTAGTAATTGCATTTGTTGTATCAATAGTCCCTCACCTAAATATCTCTTGGTACCGAAGATATGACGAAGTCGTCACCATAATAACTTTTTGTTATTTTTCTTTCAAATAGCGAAGTATATTTTTATTTGATAAATTTATCCTATAAAAATCCTAAAATTATTACAATCACGTAACTTAACTGATATTTGATCCATACTGTAATATATATCCCTAAAATATACCACCGAACAATTGTTGTGTCTCTATTGGCAAGTGGCGCACCAATCTGATGCAACACTTGTGTGAACGAAAACAGAAAATATGTCGTACTCGTCAAACTCGCATGTAATTACTATCGCTATAAGCCTTTATTTTCTATGTGACGAATTCGTCAAAATCGGGCGTAGAGGGTTAGTTTCATGCCTACTTAGGAATTTACATGTTCTATAGTCTATACATATTCACTTCCACCATTTACACCGATTAATTGACGAAACGCACCTCGCGAACCATAATGCGGAGATCCTCATCTTATACAAACTTCGAAACGAATCAGGGCGGAAAACGCGACAAAGCACGATGAGGTAGGTCCGACTCAGAACCAGCTTAGAAAATGTCTTGTTTACCATAGGCTTTTTCATTGCAGTCCGTGGAAGAGGAAAAAAAATGATTTTAAAGAGGGAAAAATGGCAAATGTCACTCATTACCCTGAATAGTGGTGCAAGTGTGACGAGTCCTTGCATCCTTCCACGTCCTAGGGCAAATTCCCGCGACACCAACCAAAATCACGTGATATGTCGCTGATTAGGTCTTACTTAGGCCTATTGATTGGGAAAAGGGGCAGCAAAGCGTGAAAGGAGCTTCTCAAGCTCTTCCTGAGTGAAGCAAACGACTCAGGAAGAGCTTGAGATTGTTTTAATTGTAACAAAAAGCAACGTGTGTAACCAACGATATCATTTTAATCATGAGGGGAAAGAATGATGAAACGGAAAGACAAGGAAAGAAAAGGGGAGATTACGTTGAGCAGAAATTGTGAGATAGGATAAGGGGGTCAAAGGCCCCTATCGCCTCTCCAAAACCCACTACCCATACCTACTGGAATCGGGAATAAACCTCCACAAACAAGTTTGAACAAAGGACACAATTATGAAATTAAATTTCATCATTTGCGAGGAGGAGGGACGGGACTTAAGGTCTCCAGAGGGATTAAAAACTCCTTTAAGTAGGCTTAAAATCTACCTCAGTAACAGAGTTGCCAATTTTCCGATTTGTCGCGATTTTTTTGCGAATTTCAAACCTTCTTGGCGACATTTATTAGCATTTTGCGACGTCTCTTTTTAGCGACTAATGAAAAAATCGAACGACAAATTTGATTGCAAATTTAAATAAAAATGCATCTATTAATAATACGCAGTTTATATTATTAGGAAGATTGATTACTAAACCACACATGCCCATGGGAGTTTTAAGATATATATGCACTTTATAAATTGGGACACATTAGATTTGATTCTTTTTGTACTTGGTTTTGTGATTTCTTTACTGTGCTGCGATCGGTGAAATATGATGCTCTACGATGCGGCTGATGCTCGACAATGTACGAGTATCTTTCAAACTTGTACTCCGAATATCTTACGTATGTAGGTGGAATCGCAACCCTAGCCTTACCTTCTTTCACGTGATTTGTGAATAAAGTTAATTAGCAGCAATTTGATTAATTAATTTTTTACTTAATTTCAATAATACTTTTAATTTCTGTTTAATTGAACAGAATTAAAATGCAATGAACTTAACAGTCCATTTTAATTAATTTCTCTCTGCAAGATGTCGTATTTATAAATTCATATGACTCGTAGAATCTAAAAATTAAGGCAATTAATCCAATGTCAGCTTTATTCAGCCTGAGACTTGATATTTGCTGTTTACGCCCTTCTAATCACAAGAGAAATGCATAATCTTCAAATCAACGATGTAAAGTATAAAGATTAGTTGAGGAATTATTTTTGCAAATTTATAAATGTTGGTTAACAACTAGGCAATTTAGCTTTTTTTTACTGTTCATCATTTTGCATTTTGAGTAGATTATTTAAGAATGTGGTTCCCTATCAGTTTTGGCTTATGGCTCCCTTAGGAATCTTATTTTTTTCCTGTGGCTCTCATGAGCATTATTTTCAGTAGTTAATATGCAGATTAACTCTATTTTACACAATAAGCATTTATGATGGAAAAAATTGTTTACAGGTAAATTTACTGGTATTTTAACGGCGAGACATAAGATGAGGGCTCACTAAAACTTAAACTTCTCTCAAGAAGCCGAATTGGATCTATAAAAACTCAGCTAAGAACTTACAAAACCCTTAGACTTTGTTACTAGGGCGCCTTCACATTTAAGTCAGATGCAATCCTCGTCCTATTAGGGTACTACTTTCCCATTTAAGGCCTCACCCCACCCCCTTCTGGTCCACATTAAAAAAATATCATTCTAAAAAAATCTACACAATGTTAGCTTGATACAGGTGTGTGGAACACTTTAGATAATAAAAAACAAGAGTAGCGGCTTCAACGCTCCTCCTTACAGGAGGAACTTGCGCTTCTCAGGCAGATCTTTGGTCTGTAGGCTAAGGACTGACTCTGACAACGGGATTTTGGTATATAGTTTTTTAAAAGGTTTCCAGTACATAGCTCCTAATAATTTACTATTGGTCTATGTTTTTTTTCAGATTGTTGTTTATTTTCTCGACCTAAAATGAGGAAAAACTTTTATCGGAGTTCTTTTGAAATGCGGCAAAAACAATCCGCCAGGATTTATCCGTTCTAAATTTGCCCTGATAAATTCATTTTGCCTTACTCGTTTTTAGAGCCCAGTATCTATTTCCGATCAATTCAAGATAAGGCAAGTAAATTCGTTCAATTCAAGAATAGGAACCTAACGCAAATAAAAGGCGGCTATGCCATGTATACGACTCACTAGGTATCTGGTCAGGGGATAGAAAGAGGATCTTGTAAAGATGAAGCATATCAAGGTTTTTTAGACCCTATTATAACCTAACCTAACTTTACTTAGTCTAACCTAACCCAACTCAATCTAGAATAGGCAAGGTTAGGTTAAGCTTGGTTAGGTTAGAAATATGTTTACATAAGCTCTGAAATGGGTTTGACGAAAACTTGTCTACATGAATTGGAAAACATATGTAAAAGATGTTTAGAACCTTTCATCGTTTTTGTTGGTTCCAATAAGGTTCTATGTTTGGTGTATGAACACTTATATTCATATGAGCAGAATTCAATAAAGGATTTACTGTGAAATCCCTTATTATTCTCTTCAAAAAAGGCGCAACCTCAATTTAATAATAGGCCCCTCAAATATTCAAGATGAGATCCTCAGGTTCCTTATCTTGAATTGATATGCAATTTTCTCCTGCTAAAGATTAAAATGGCAAATCTTTTTTTAAAAAAGAACTTCGATAAAACCTTCGAAGAGGGAAAGTCTCTCCAATGACTTGCAGCGTTTTGTGATAAGATAATAAATGGTTATTGCATTGATGTTTTCCCATGGTTCAGATCACTTACAAGTGCCTTTGAATGGCTAAATGAGGCTTTTGCTACGAGATGGCTTACCCAGCGCCAAATCTGATGGCAGATTTAAAATCTACAGGGTGAATAACCATATGTCCTATGGTCGTATAGGTCATTCAATGGCTCTAAATGGGTGCAATTGAACTTTACTCCTTTTAAAAAAAAAGTGACGCTTGACCTTGCGCTTCGCTGGAGGTAAAAACCAAAAACCCGAGCCATGCCTTAATTTAAAAATTTTTTCTGAACATTTGTAATTCTTTTGTTTTAAATAATTCCAAAAAAATTCGATAATCATATATATTTTTTTAGGAATTTCACCCATTATAATTCTTTTTGTTTTAAAAAAGAATCCAAAGTATTAACAAATGCCAAAACCTTTGGCCATGATTATATCCTTATCCAGTAATTTATAACACCTCAAATTAAAAATTCATTCCGTTAATAAAATTGCCTGACTAAATATAGTGTAATGCATAAGCGCATACACGTATTGGCCTGATCTTTTTTTCTCGAGGGAAGGATGGACATTTTAGACCAGTCGAGTCTCATTCATTACCGTTTGGTCATTTTAAAGACAAATGCCGCACGATCAAACGCAGAATTCAGGGGCGGGTTTATCTGTATCCAGGGAACATTGCGGGAGCCTCTCGTCAAGCGACCTATAGCTCTCTTTTATCGGTAAAGGGCATCATCGTCTGGTTATTTACGCCCGCGCATGAATAAGTATTCAGGAAGACCCCCTCCCATCCAAATAGGCCCCAACTATGGATAGGTCCCATTTCTTGATGTTTTGTCGAATTAAGAAATGCAACCTATCGAAATTTAGGGCCCGTTTTGGGTGTGTCACTCCCTTACAAATGGTGACGGTGGATATTTGTTGCAATTATCTTCGTTTTGGCGCAGTTTTTATCACACCGTCTGGTGACTATCTCATTGCATCCCGGAAGTTTAATCTAACAGAACAACGGGAGGCTAAGACAGAGAGCAGCCGGTCCAATAAAATAGAGTTTTATTAATTAAACTATCAACAACACACAAAAGAAAATGTTTACATAAACGGAGAATGGAAAGGGTCGTGGGAAAATCTGACTAATCCGAGGATTAAGATTAGGAGAGATTTAAAAAGGTAAACAAATGAAAAATTAAAGGGATGGGATGGTTCGCTAAACCATTTAAAGCACAGGGTAGGGTTGGCAAAAGGTTATATAATTAAAGGTAATGCTCAGCTTACGTAATTACAAAGTTGTTGTGCAAAGGAAGGCGATACGAAGGAATCTTTGGTCCACTGGCGAGTTCCAGCAGAAGGGTTCTTCGGGGGTTGTCCTTAGCGAAGGAAAATGACTGTCTTCGAAGAGTGAGAGCGAAGGGGGACTCAAAGATACGAGCGATCTTTGTGACAGCAAATCGGAGATGTTCTAGATGACAATGCAGGTTATCGTTGAAACCAATCGTCCTCTTGAAGAACGTTAAAAAGGGGGAATTAAATTATCCTGACGTGATGTCTTGGGAATGAGAACCGTTTCTTGACGAACGGGCTTGAAGAACAATGGCTGTTCTAACGTTGTTCTCTTCTGAACAACAGAGGGGGTGAGAACCGTCTCTTGTCAACGGGCTCAAAGAACAGTGGCTGTTCTAACGTTGTTCTCTTTCTTAACAACAGGGAGGGAGGGTGAGAACAGTTTCTTGTAAACGGGCTCAAAGAACAATGGCTGTTCTAACGTTGTTCTCTTTCTGAACAACAGGGCGGGGGGCTTATTGACTTGGCGTCTTGAAGGCACGAACATTGGCACTCAAGGGATATTGTCTTCTTCTGGACAATAATGGTGGATCTCGAGGTGCACAAGGTGGGACCGGATCAGCGTGATGCCTTGCGAAGATAATCTGGATCGGATCTGCTCTCATTGGGAAATGGTCTTGTATAAGTACCCGGAGCCATCTCCTTGGCGTAGAGGACAATTGAGTGGGAGGCTTGGGGGAGTTCTCTGGTCACGCCTGGGAAAATACCTTATCTGCCCGTAAGCCTAACTTAATCTGGCGAGATCAACGAATGGAGGCGAAACGGGGGGGGGGGATGACCTCCTTGGTTCAATATTTACTCAGGTGGCGATAACGCGCCTTGCTCTCTCTCGAAGATGCACGTGGGTAGCAATGTTTCTAACCATGTGATAGCAGCTGAATTTAAGCGGCCTCAGCCCGTTCTATCACACATGTGAAGAAAGGGATAAATAAGTTGGTCTTCCAGTAAAATGGAATCTAATGGAATGGGAGTTGTTGATGTCTGTTAGAGAATTTTGGCCTCCTACAAACTACGAGTAAATTAAAAAAAATAATCGTGGAATATTTTGTCCCTCATGCTGTACATAGAAGTAGTGGCTGACTTAGAGTTCATGTACAAACTTAAGAAACATTGACTACGTTGCACCTTCAGATCAGGAGAGAAATTAACTAACAATGGTGTCTATACATAAAGAACACACGACTGCAGTACTTGAAATGTAGGAACGCTACAGTGAGTAATTCATACCTTTGCCTTTCAGATTATAAAAATGTTGTTCATAATCTTCATCAATATTTACTACTATGTCCCCCCATCTCAAGATCACAGTAGACATGTATTACTTTATGAGATTAAAAACGGTGTCAATATAATTATAGCGCTAAAATCCATTCGGACCATTTCAGTCTAAAAGACGGAGCAAGAGAAAATCGTCCAAAAAACTTGATAAAAAAATTAGAAGCTGTTGCGCAGCAAATCCTGCTAAAACTTCGAAGAAACTCTCAGAACAATTTTCCATAACCTATACGACTGTCCTACGCCCAATGAAAAGGATTCAAAAGGTTAGAGTGATTGGAAAATTGAGCCCGCATGAACTGACCGCGGAGAATCTGGAACAGGGTGTTATTTGCTGTAGGTCATTGCTTTCACGACACATTCAGACCCCATTTTTGTTACTGGTAATGAGAAGTAGATCCTTTATCCTATCATTAAACAACACAGTTCGTGATGCAGTGGAAGAAGCAGAATTTCCTCACAATCGAGATTAGAACTTCATGAAAAAATGCCATGTTAATTGTATGTTGGGATATTTAAGGAATTGTCCATTACGAACTTCTAAATAATAATCAAACATATAATGCTTCTCTCTACTGCAATCGTTCTTCCTCATGTAAAGGCCGAATTGAGTCAAAGACGCCCCTTTTTAGTCAAAGAAGAGGTGTCCTCCTTCATCACGATAATGCCCATCCTCACACAGCTTGATTGACCAAAGCTCTCTTGGGAAGCTCGTTTGGGAAATATTGGTTCATTCTCAAATTTCTTCTGGCCATGTTCCTTCTGGTTATCACTTGTTTAGGGAATTAAAGAACCAGTTGGATAGTCTTAGGTTTACATTCAAAGAAGAGGTTGAAAACTTGTTAGATTCATCAATACCTAAAGGAACTTTCCATGCGCGGCATTTATAAACTTGTTGACCGATGGAAGAAAGTCCTAGAAAGCAATGGAGGGTATGTTTATGATTTCATATTTCCATAGTCATAAGCATTTCATTGTTAATATTTACCCTAAAATCCGACATTACTTTCGTTTCAACCGCAGAATTAGAGTGGGATACAATTTTGCCAGGCAGGACAAATCCATTGCATAACTTCTTTGAGTTGAAATCTTTTATTATTCAAAATAAAGTGAAAAATAGGAAAGAATTGTTTTGATACCTCTTCGGGGGTCGACGTTCCCGATTTGGAAATAAAAAAATATATACGGAAATAGTTTTGTGATGTACAAATCATACTTTGAAAGTTATCTGGATGCCAAAATGAGCTTATATTCTGCATACAGAATCATAGGTCAGTCTTTAAAGAGCTAAAACGTGTGGATTCATTTGTAAAGAAGAGAGTTTTTTCAAAATAAAAGAAAAGAAATGTAAAACTAGGAGTTACCTTACGTCCATCGCCAATGAAAGGAATAAATTAGGAAAATTGGGCAATTTGGTATAATGGAGGAGGGTTGAAAGGACATCTCTAGTCTCACTGTGCACTGCCAAAGATGGGTAAAGACCACGGAGGAAAAGAATCTAATGAAATATTCAAAATATTCTCTAACCCCGAAAATATCCTTGCAAATTTATACATCCGATGCAAATTAAAATGTAGGAGAAAAATAACAGACTAGGAGGAGGTTAAATGGACCTAACCTAACGTAAAGTGATACATTGGTTTCCTGCTGAAATCTCGCTTATTTGACACATCATCTTCCTACTTCAGAACGCCCCTCCCTCCTTCAAATGAACATAAATCCTTTGTCTCACTTTTGCAAGATTTACCGATAGGGTCCTCTCACACAGGCGATACTGTATCTTGGAAGCTTTCACCAACTTTTCTCGCCAGGAAATAATTCGCTTTACCGCTTCCTACAGGTTATTTATGAGTTCACAGTCCCCCCCCCCCATTATTATCGTTTGAGGTATTTATAAGGCCTGGTCACGCATGCAGAGTACCCGATCTGCATTCTGTTTGGAGTAGTTTTGGCCTGGTAAGACACGTTTAGGAGCGATCTTCTTTCTGTTTGGAGTACTTTTGTGGCCTGGTGAGACACGTTTAGGAGCGATCTGCACTTGAAGTATTTTGCGGCCTGGTAACACACGCACCACGACCCTCTTGTAATTAAAGTACTTTGGAGGCTGTCACTCACGCATTAGAACACACCTGCATCCAATTCAAAAGATATTTGCGGGGTGGTGATACAATCACCACGATGCAATTTTATTTTAATTACCTCGTACGTTAGCCCTTAGAAACTGCGTAAGGTGCCACACTCTTCGTGCATCTAAGAATTAAATCCTCGCAATTCATCACATTGGACTGGATTTCATAACTGCAGCTGCCCCTTCTAAATTCATCCAGAAATAGTTCATAATGTGTCTTCTCTATGATTTCCTCTCCCCAAATTAAATTTTCTTCGAGATCGTTTCAATATCTTATTGTCTCCAGAACACCATCGAGAACTCTGACGTCATCTCATCAAACTAAATCTAAGGAAACCTATCTCCGAATTTCAGTTTATTATACAAGAAAACTACACAACATATACACAAGGCATTAAGCAACAATTTTAATAACTAGGTAAAATGTTCATTGCTGAAATGATACTAGTATCAGTGGAATTAATTTCATTCACATTTTGTGGTATCAAAATCTATGATAAGTTCCATAACTCATTATTCGAACCCCTAGTTTGAAAAATTAAATAACCATTTTAGGATTTAAATAACTAATCATATACTATATATAAATTCTATTCATTATTAGTTAAGGTAAATTTTATATTTCTGGAGTTTTAGACAGGAATTTACGTGTAGTCTATCAATGATCATTTATCTTTTTGCCCTGACTCCCTCTACATTTTAAATCCATTAGTCCAAAGGTCGAATCTCTCCATTCGCGCCGTCAGCCACTCAGAATCTCTTCGCGAGAGTACTGATGAATTATTCTATAATTCCCGCCCTCAGCCACATTCAAAATGTCCATCAGAATACAAATTATTTATCATTAATTTTCGCTCTCAGCCAAACTTATAATATCTACATTTGCGATCTTGGCCGCTCAAAATATAATTTCAATTTCACTTTCTCCTACATTAATTTTCTGATTAACTCTCACCATCATCTATACACCGTTACTATCAGATGTATATTCCTGTGTGGTAATCTTTTCAATGCTGCTATGTGAATATTTTGCTACGTAACACAACACCCCAAATAGTTAACTAGTGATTTGGTTTGCTCGAACATTCTTCTACTTAAACCTCCATATGCAATTATTACATTTTCATTTAATGGTACCAATTTGTCATCCACTATATTTTTTTTTTACAGTTTTTCCGTCACTGTGTGTAAAACCTATTTTTCTATTTTCATTAAAAAGTTCCTTCTGTCTTCTTTGTCGTGTATAATTTAGTCCTATGTGAACTCATTAACCTCTTCAATTCAGTTTCTTCTCCCGCTAGGTGAAAATAAACATCGTTCCATTTTTCTCATTAAGTCTCTCTCTTTCTATCTCTTTATCTCTCTCTTAAGTTTTTCTTTGTCTTATTTATTCTACCTTGTTCCATTTTTACACTTTAATAAGTCTATTCTTTTTCAATTTCTTAAGAATTGGTATCTATTTTATTCAATTTAGTGATACGAGGGTGAGTTTCTTTCCTCAGTGAAGTCAATTATCATTTAATTTTTAAAAGAGTCTTTATTGAATATTTGATTCCTTCATTTCTAGTTTATTTTTGTCTCTCTATGTCTCTTCCTGTTCATTATTAATCACTCACAGGTATTTTTTCTGATTTGATATACTTTCCTCTCCCTTGTAGACATCAGCTTTAAAATATCATCTATGATTTTTACTTTATTTTTTAAACTAATCTGAATATTATTTTTCATCATATCTCAAATAACAATGGACAGAGTCTCTATTATTCATTATCCCGCTGCAAAATAAAATACTCGCATTTTTTTACATTTATTTTTGTGGACTAATTTAATTCTTTATACTCTTGTTTTTTTAATTATTTTGTTCCTATCTTTTCCCTTAACATGTTTGTGTAATCTAGTTTTAATACACATGTTTATTCATATGTATAATTGATTTTTCCTTTCCCTCTATTTTATTTTATTTCAATTTTTCAATTCCCATATCTTTTGGCCATTGTCGATCCTGCATCGTGAAATTCTTTGCCTGTCAGTTTTGGTTATATTTTTTCAGCTATTCATCATTTTCTGCGAGCTGAGGTCCCTCTATTAATCACATGTTATCAATATCTGTCTGTTAAACTTTGCTTTAATTTATTAATTCAACATTTAATGCGAGTTTAGCTTCGCTTTTGTGTCGTTTTATTGCTTAGTATATACTTTATTTAATAGTTTATTTCCCAACTATCTGATCAGTATTCAATGAAAACATAAATTTTCTGTATATTTATTCGATATATTTCCTTCATCGATTTCTGTCTTATTTTACCAAATGAGATATTTTTTTTACTTAATATCATTAAAGTCGAGACGTCAGGGTTAAATTAGTAATAAAATAACCACAAAATTCCAAACACTCCTATCTCTTTTTGTTCTCTACCTCCCTAAATTCACTCCATACATATTTCTATCTACAAATTATTGATCAACATGAATCCACGAAATCACTCGATCTTTCATGTTAAATAGTCCTCTTGAGTTTTCCATTTCAAAAAGACAGTTAAATAAAATAAAAATTATTCATCTTAATCTTTTTTCATGTTTTAATATAGTTATATATGTTTATTTTTTAAAAGTCGCAAGAATAGCATGTGTCAAGAATTTGGGCGACAATCTGTTTAACTATCCTGGGTTTCCTCAAAAAGAACCAATCGTTTTACGACCGAACAAGAAAGGAATCTTTCGGTAGGCCTCTCATTCTTTTGCGCTCTTTTGCTCCACTCGGTTGTTTATATGTAAGCTATTCTATTTCCCTTCTCTCTGTTGTTTGTTGTATTTGATTAATTCTACTTATTCCTTTGTAAGTATTAATATGAACATAGGAGTTTGAATAAATTGAACAAATATACTGTTACATGCTATGTACACAAATTAAATTGTGGTTTGTAAATAAATCAATGATTTTAAGGTTATATAATTCTCGCTTGGCACTTCTATCCTTATAATGGGTAGCCCAGCAAATACTTTACTCAATTTAAACTTGAATAACTCATTAAAATATGATTTTATATATATCAAAATTAGTATACAACAACTTATATGTATTTCATATTATTTCTGAAAGTTTTAATGATATAACTATAAAGGTATTGCTACAAAGATAAACAAAAAAATAGTCACTCAAAAATTTGCTTGCTGGATCAAGAAAACCTGCGAAATTTGTGAGTAGGAAATACAAAGTCTGCATGCCTATTCTATTAGGCTATAATTAGCCTTGTTTTTTTCTCTTTCTTTTAGTAATCATTTACACTTTAAACTTATAAGTTGTGCTATTATATCCCTTATCGAAATTATAATAAAAGCATGTTTTAAAGAAAAAGATTTAAATGGAAATAAAATTTTTCGTGAATTTCCAGATAGAAATTGCACTCGTAGAAGTGTTTGTAACTTAATAAAAAGATCCATAGCCCAAAAGAAAGGTAGTAATGGATCTAAAAAACTGCCATAACATAAAATACAATGATTAAAGTAAAACTTGTTTAATCACAGGAAGAAAAACCCGGAACTCACATATCCCAAAGAAATATCTCCAGTGAATTAGGTATTTGCCGTTCTTCTGCGCAACGGATTTTGAAACGAGAAAAATGAAAAGCTAATAAAAGAATGCGCATTTTCCGTCTTAATATTAATGTAAGACATCATAGAAAGACACGTTTTAAGTTGTTCAACGATCGCTATTCATTCCAAGATAAAAGAGATTTTGTGCTCACAGACGAAAAAGATTTCACTTTGGAAGTGGCAACAAATAGTCAAAATAACAGAGTTTATGGTCAAAGAAAAACGTCATCCAGGCTTCTCACCTTTATCATGAATCTTCAAGATTTAGCAATAAAACAATGTTTTTTTCGAGAGCATCATAGAATGGTAAACGAGGAACCATTTTATCGATACATATCTATCGGAAAATTATATCGAACTACTATCTATCGGCCTGTTTCCTGAGGCATCAGCTCTATCCTAGAGGAGATTTCATTTTCCGGCAAGATGGTGCGCTGTCTCATACTAATAAAACAACATAAACTTTTAGAAAAAAAACGTCCTTATTTTATAAAAAAGGGTGAATGGCCTCCACGATCGTCTGACTGTAACCCTATGGACTATTCCACATGGAATTTACTTCCCTAAAAAGTTTACATTAAGAGAAAAAATAAATTTAGTGAATCTAAACTTAAGGAAATAATTCTTCTTGCATGGGAGAACATAACGCTATCTGTCATAATAAAATGTAGTTCTCGCTTTGAAACGCGATCGAGGGCTTTATGTGGCAACGAAGGTGGACACATTGATCATTTATTTCAATAAAGCTATATTGATTTTGATATTTTTTAGTCATTATCTTTTGTCGGGAGTAATTGGTAAACAAATTATTTAGTGATTATTTGATTTTTTATAATTTTTAGCGATATTTTATAGTCATTTTGTTGACATTTTCATAGCTATTAAGAATAAGTATTGGTTGTTATCTACAAATTTCATTTTTATCCATTACATTTGACAGAATTATTTAAGTTTCAATTTAGTGAAGTCTTTGATGGACACCCAATATATATATATATATATATATATATATATATATATATATATATATATATATATATATATATATATATATATATATACATATATAAGTAAAATAACTCAATGGCGTGTTATGGTATATGATAGTGAAACCACTACATGAGCCAAAGGTTTAATTTAAAAGACTAGTTTCAGTATGTAGTGTATCATATCCTCTTCCATCGTATACTGAGAATGCAATTGTTACAAAAGTCTATAAATACCTTACAGGTCAGGAAAAAAAACAAAAATAAAAAACACAAAGAAACACAAAACGGGTGAAAAAGGTCATTAGTTGGGGGGTTTAGGTCTGAGATCGTTGACTAAGCTTAGTTACAAGCATTTTACCAGCAACATTGAGTTGATTAAGTGAAAGCTACATTATGATTTGGGAAACTATGAGGCAGAGTACGGGAAAAAGCATAATGATGGTAACAGCAGAGGCCCTTTTGTTGATAAAGGTTACGGTTAGATTAGGCCGAAGAAGATTGTATAAATTGCTGCCTCTCACCTTTTATGCTGAGGTTCTTTCGTTGGTTTCTTTTACAGAACTCAAACGGGTCCGATCTCCCCACTTCCCATACCCACGCCGTCTCTTGCTCTGTGCCCATGGCTGCAGTTTCAATCGGCTGAGGTCACACTTAATCCTCGATAACCTGGCAGCTAAATCCCTCGTTAAGGCGGATAGAATTTCGCTACACTTCGGTCGTTCACAAGCAGAAGTCACCGTTAACGGAACCTGCGAAATAGAAGAATTAGGCTGAGTGCCTTGATTTTGTACGCTGCCCTCACTAACAGGTGGATTTTTATAGAGCTGGTTGTCTTTTTTGGCCAGCTGGTCAACATTGGTAGGTGATGACAGAAGAATCAGGGGCTTAATATACTTGGGGACACCCGACATGCCATTTCGGTGAGGAGAAGGTAAAAAAAGGTCAGATTGTTTGCCTTTTGCCCCAATAAGATCTTTTACATGATTTATGAGCTTGTAGGACACTTATCTTCCATCTTTTGAGTATTAAGGAGCTCCCTTAGATCCTCGACTTGGGACTTCCCTAATTCTTTTTGGAAGGCCTCACTCAGTTGGTTATAAGCTCCCACCTCTTCCCCATTGAATAAAATGTCCCTAAATTTAATGAAGATAATTATAGGAACTTTGGGGATGATGGAAGCTATGGTTTCCTCTTCTGTTATGGTTTGAGAGCGGAGATTAGCTTGCAAACGTTCAACCAAGCGATAGGTATACCTTTTCAAAACGTCACATTCGGCCACGTTGCTTTTGTTCCACTAAAAAAGTAAAAGATTCGTTGCTTAGGGGTCCCCCACGAAGCAACAGTCTTTCAAAAACAAACAAAAAAGGAAACAAAAAGTTAGCATATATGAAAAAAGTTCTAATATATTTCCTTTCGCACGCAGAGAAGTAAAAATAGAATGACATCACTGAGAACTGAAACAAGACAAAAAAGTTCCGAAAGAACCTGCTTTATTTATTCGGAGTTTGATCGCTTGGGCTCCAGTAGGGCTGCCTTGAAAGTCGTTGGGCACTCTATCCTATCCTTAGACACTACCTTCAGAAGGAACTAATTCTGAGCTTCTTCTCGGGTGATGGCCACGTTGAAGGTGGTCATCAGGGCCACTCCCCTTTCGGCAACGTCGTTGACCACTTTCACCTGTTCAATCGCCCTCTTCATCTTGCAAAAGAGAGAATCCCCTTCACAACTGGCGGATCTTCTAGCCAAGAATGTGACCAGTTTCTCTCCTTGTAATGGGAACAGGAGATCCATCGCTTTTCTCGATCGGGAGCTTAAGAAGCTTGAAAGAGGCTTGTTGTTATTGAAAGCCTTTCCATCCAGACATTTCAGTCCCTTCCCCTCCTTTTTAATGTTCTGGACAATGGAGGCCTTCTTTTCCTCGGTAACACTTTTGTCGAAGAGAGAGAGAGAGAAAGAGAGAGAAAGTGAAAGTCACTAAGTCTTCTGACACGTAAAAGAGATGGCGCTTGAATGCATTTAGGGCCACTTTAGCAATGCGTTTATTGGGGATTCCTCTGTAAAGTTCCCTCATGAAGAGGAGATCGTTGTAATAAGCATGGGAAGGAACCATGACCTTGTTTCACGTAATGTGTAAAGGAGAGCGACAAAGAGGGACACCTGTTCCATGGCTCGAAGATCGTGAGAGGTCAGTCGAAACTGATACCTGACGAGGAATTTTTTGAGAGTGTAGATGCCCTTCGACATCCATCTCGCTTGATGAAACGCTCCTGATGCCCTCATCTTGAATGTAGTCCCAATATCGTCTCCCCAGAAGATGTAGGAGAGAACTAATAGCTCCTTGTAGTCGTCTCTTGGATGGGTGTCTTGTTCGATGGCACTCTTGAGCTTGCTCAAAGCTGTCTCCCTTACATCAAACAGCTCACCTGTCAGAAGAAGAAGGAGGCTTTCTTCAGCTATGGAGTACGTCCAAGATTTATCGTCGAGGAAGTCCCACTGGCCCAGAAACCAGAGGAAGAGAGGGACTTTAGGCCTGCCAGATAGTCCATAACAGTGTTTAAAAACGTCCCCGAAAATCACTTCCAGGATGTGGTGCCTGCATGCAGCACCAGAGGAGATTCCTTTCCAGACACTCCTGAATCTTGATGCAGGTTCCTTCATTGTGGCCCATGTTTGAGGCAATAATTTCAAACACGATTCCTTGAATGCGCGCCTCCAGTCCAGCGTCGCATGCCGCTTTGAGGACAGCCTTCGTCATGTGATGGCCAGTGCCTTGGGGGATCTTGGTTGCTTCCAAGAGGTACTCCTTTTCCTCACCTGCTACGTGAATGGCGAGCCTCTCAACGCATTTACGCCCCCCAAAGATGTCAGGCAGCTACTTGGCACATTATTGGAGTTAAATCTCTTCTGCAGCGGCCACTTCATTTTGTTTTTTTCTCTTATGGCGGCTGATGGAGCTCGTAGAGAACGTAACGTTGTCAATGTTCTGACCGATTGCCTTGGCCACGGTTTGCTGCTTCCATTTTTTCTCTTAGAGCCTCGCTGACACAATGTCCAGTTTGATCATCGAGGAAGTCAATCGATCCTCTCTTCAGATGCTGAGGAAGGCCTTGTCCTCCTCGTTTGTAGTCTTATCAATGGCATCTCTGTGCGCCACATCGAACAAGTCATCAAAGCCTCGTTAAAGGATTTCCTCATTAATCCTTGCCGTTTCCGAAGCTCTTTACTTGTGCTTCTGAAGACCCTCGCAGGCCTTCACTAACTTGAGCAGCTTCACCTTACTGTAATGCAGTGTGGAGGTAGGGAGACCTGCCTTCTTCCAAATCCCCAGGACTCCCTCTACGGTCTCCTTCTGAGAATTTTCGGAGCACTTGCCCCTTTGAGAGGAGACTGGTCCCGGTGATGTTCTTATCCGGGTAACCGATCAACCACTACTGTTTGCTAATAAAAATCATCGCACCTGTGAAAGAAAAAATGGGAATCTTGAAGTTCTCTATTCTCTTAGTGATCGCGGCTGAAAATGATCACTTTCATTTCCCCAAACAAGTAATGTTCGTACCAATTTACCACCAAAAGAATGAAGAAGTTGGTGACCTCCAGACACCAAACAAACACTTCCAAAAGCAAATTCACTTAAGTGACTGCCAATGTCACCTCAATAATGGACCAGATAGTGGTCCCATGGAGGGAGAGGGGAATGTGTCACTCTGGGAGACCTTTATCTCTTATCCGATCGAGTTTAAATTATATGTGCACCTATACAACCCCAAGTGGAACAAGAACAACATATGGCCTGAAGTCTCCCACAACTTTTATATTTTTACAACATGAACTTAAACAGCCCTAGCGATAGGGTTTGATGAATCAAATTCTGCAAGTGTGAGGAAGTCACGTGAAGTCTTGACTGGACCTTGTTGAGTTTCAGTTGACGATTTACATTGTTATAAGTGCTTGGCCAATCACCGTTGTTTAAGCCGATGTTGGTTGATTGACCATTCTGATCACGTTATGTTGCGTGAAATAATGGCGCGTAATTTTAAAGTATGTATTTATGTGTGTATCGGTGTGTATGAGCGCAAATTAGTTAAGTGACATAAAAGTTGAAAAAATGAAAAAAATATTATAAAAGGAAATTACTCACTCGTTGTATTTAAGGGATATTATTTAATTTAAAATGATAAAATTGTAACAATTGGAGGAGGGATGGTGTCTGTAAAACGTGTATGGAAAAGGAGACACGTGAATAAAATGGCTGTTCGAAAAGGTAAAAGCGTAAATGGCTTCGAAGAGTTTACAAAATTATATATTTTATACCTTTAAATTTACAATATTTATGGATTGATGGGAGATTTTTAAATTCTTGGCACCATTTTTATTATGTATAATTAGTGTTTTATTTAGACTAGATAAAAAATAGAAAATTTTTGAGAGGAATGATTGACTGATGAATTTAATGAGCGACGTGGGTAAAAAGGTAACACGTGGGCGAACTCGAGGAACTGGAAAAAATCAACGATAACGAAAATATAATGTATTTTAGGATTAACAAATGAATAAACTGAATTGAATGTGTTACAGGAAATTCATATGAAAAAAACGAGATAAGTAATTTACAAGATGAATCTGATACAGTAGGATAAATATTGGAGGTAAGTGCGAGAGTGATGCAGAGAGAATGAGTAATCACAATTAATTTAGGATTTTGGGAATCACAACGAATGCAGGGAATTTACAATGTTTTAGGATTCACAACGGTCAATGTAAATTGGGGTTTGTAAAAAATGAAAATACATAAGACGAGTACTCACATGTTATGAGGTGAATTTATAAACGATGTTGGAACGCTTTCTGAACAAACCTTGCGGGACGAGAGCGAAAACACAATGAGGAAGAGCAAGGCTCGATGGGAAAGATTGTAACCAAGGCGGTTCCAATATTCCTAAGCAATTTAAGAGAGTTTTCCGTAATTCTACGGGAATTGTTTAATATAGAGGAATTCTATATATAATATATGGTGGACCTCTCATCACTCCGCTGAAGTTAAATTTACAATACACATAAAGGAGTGATTAAAGGTTTTTTTCATATTCAGAGAAATACATGATATAAAATGATTTGAATTACATTGGAGTATTTCGCCAGAGTGCAGTGGTACAGTAGCGAGGGAGTAAGGCAGGGAGGTGGTTTTTCCTCAGCACCATTAGCACGGATAGCACAAATCCCTCTCTCGCACGCTCATCTGTATTTCTTTACGTTCAGTTTAGTGGTTGAACCACCACATGCACGGTGTTCGAGAGTGAAGGTGGAGAGCAGGCAGTCATGGGGATTGAGGCTGTAGGAGAGTAAGTAGGAACGGTTAGATTGAGCTCAGCATAGGCGATGGCAGAGTCGAAGTGGAGAAGGAGAGAGGCGAGATTCCTCGTCGTGTAGTTTTTGGTTAATTGAATAATGATAAGGTGGTTTGAGGTAGGGTGTGCGTTAGGGTTGGGTGCGAGACGGGTGTAGGAAGTGTTGGGAGATTCCATTTCAATTAGCGAGGGAGGGAGCTATTTTGCAGTAGTTACCCCCCCAAATGCAGATCTAGCAACGTTGATTAGAGAATACCCCAGCGTGGATATAGCTGCTGGGGTAACTGTATTGCCCTCATCTAAGTTTCTGGTGAGACAGAGAGAGAGAGAGAGCGCAAAAATATAAGGGAGAAGGGCGAGGAGGTAGATTACTCAATCCAAGAATGCGTGAATGTTGCAGTCTTAACTTTGCTTCGGGCGAACATTGCCAGCCTCTCTCACACTGTTCAGCAGAAAACACAAAAATTAGAATTCAGAGAAGCACCTAATTAGTATTTCCCCTCTTTCCTTACATATGTATGTATGTTTATTTACATATGTATTTGTATTTTATGTATTTATGAATATTTCTAAAAATATTTTGGTATGGAGTATCAAAAATCCTGTTATTTACTTAATCCTTTTTTACCTGCGGCAAAGTGCCAGGTCAAGGATAGCTTTTGTTCAAAAGGAGTAAAGTTTAATTTTACCCATTTAGACCCAGGAAATGACCCATATGACCATGAGACATAAGGTTACATACCCTGGAGGTTTCAAATCTGCCATCAGAATTGGCGCTGGGTGGCGAGATCTAGTGGCAGAAGCCTCATTCAGACTTGGGAAACCATCAATGCAATAACCATTTATCATCTTATCCCAAAACGCCGCAGGACATTGGAGGCACAGTTTACTTATCCCCCCACCATTTTATCATTTATTTTAGGGATGGTATTTAAGGTGCAAACAAATAATTATTTCTGTTATTATTCTTTGATTGGAGATTAAATCCACTAACTTCCGAAACTTAAATCCTAAGCAAAATATCCCTAATACTTATTTTATTAAGGCAAATTTTTTAACAGTTCGAATTTTTTGAATTTTTTTTTCTTAGTTCATGTGAAAATAAGAATGGATCAGAAAAACTAGAACAAGAATAAATTAGTAGTAGACAAGAGGAGGGCTTCGCAACTCCTTCTTACAAAAGGAGCTTGCGCTTCGCTGGCAGACTTTCGGTCTTTGGCCTACGGCCTATCATGATTCTCTTTTTTTTCCCCATCTAAATTTTCTTTAATAATTTCCATGCCAAAGTTTTAATCAATTTTCTCAACTTCACCATTTGTAATTCTTTTAGTTTTCAAAAAGTCACAAAAATTCGATACTTATATTTATTTTTGAACTTCACTATTTTACTTTTTTGATATTATAAAAAAATTATTAAAAAATAACTTTGAAAAAGATTTTAAATCTACTTAGGTGACAACCGAACTAAAAGAAAAAATCTTATTTAAATCTTTAAAAAATCTCGTTCTTATAATATAGGCTTATGGAGGATATGTAATGGAAAATTTTTAAATTTTTTAGACCTAAACCCCTTTGCTAGACACAAATAAGCGGTAAGCTACAGACAGAAAGTCTGCCTGCGAAGTGTAAGGTGATCTGTAAGGAAGAATGGTGAAGCCGCTTCTCTTGTATATTTCTAAAAACTTTTTCTAAAAACTGAGTCTTTCTTCTCAATTAATACTTAAAAATAGCTTAAACACTATCAACACTAATGGAGAAGTAGAAATAAAAAATAGTACGCTTTGGAAAGAAAGAAAAGAAAGAGAAGAGAGGGGAAAAAGATTTTCAACTCTGCATTTCAGTATTCAAGATCAAAACAATGAAGTCTGAAGTAGAAAATTCAGGAATTTTATCATTCAAAGAAAAACAGGAATTGAGAGTGGAAAGCGAGGGATACGATTTGGGAAGATGCCACTCTGAGACATGTTGGGTAACGCGGTTATTTATTTTGGATAAAAAAACAGTGGAAGTGTACATTAAGCGTCACGAGAAATACTGATTTGGCGAAGGCGAGGCAAGAGAAAAGTGCAACAGAGGTAAAGATTGAAAATGCAAGCTCGTCAGCATTTTTAAGAGACCCTTGATGGTTAAATCGGGTAAAACCTCGACCAAGGAGTTCTCTTAAATTATATTTATTTATTCTAGTAAAAGTGGACGGTGTGCCAACATGAAATCGGACTGACTAATATCGGATCTGAGTGGCAGAGATCGAATAAACGGGCTTTGGACCTTTAGACTTCTCTCAAATTCGTATTTTCTAAAGGGGGTGGAGACAGTGAACCAAAAGAGATAGTAATGCTAGATCAACCTGAAGAATCAATGGGTTTAAGAAAATAGCTCGTTTCAGACTTTATTTTCACACTTTCATCCTCAGTCTCCTCGAATGTTCATATTGCTTATTTACACAAGCGGTTTAAATATTCGAGGAACATTTGGAACTCTACGTAGAGTCAAATTATGATTGACCAATTATCCAAATTAATTCCTTCCATAAGCTATTTGATTGCTATTGACGTGATAGATGATAAATTTTGCATTTTTTTAATGTTTTTTGGTGAAAAAATACAAGTTTTAAGATCAATCTAAGTTGTTTGTTTGCACATTATATTTCGAGAAACTTTCCCGAGAAGTTCCTTAAATAATTTTCATATATACAGCGCGTTTCAAGTAAATGGATACAAATTTAAACGGGTCTCTAAGGGATAATGACAACACCAATGTAGGTTAATTGATCGAACCTCCCCTCAGTAATTGTTTATATTTGATGCGGGTAACATCATAGGCGGTTTATTCTGTTAATGCTAGGTAAAATCGATAAATAGTAGACTATCCTCGCGGTCCTCCTCGCCGGAAGAAGCGTGAAAGAGATTATCACTTTATTTAAATACCTGAGAAACCTCGTTTACTACCTGAAACGGTAGCATGGCAAGGAGTAAAAGGACGAACTGCATACGGTCATGCACAACAAATTTCGCGCCTCCTTGATGGTTCTGGACATGGTCAGCAGCGAAGGCCACCTCATGGCTCCTCACATCTTCCTCCAGGGCCTCTCGGTCAATGCGGGCGTTTACATTGAAGTGCTGGAGACTGTAGTCAAGCTTTGGATTGACCAGGTAGCTGCAAGAAGGCCTAACCCTTTCCAGCAGCATTTTGCTCCCGCATAAAAAGCAAATAAGACACATGCGCGGTTAGTTCAACAACGTCAGTCACGACTGGTGCCTAGTTAGTGGACGCTCTGCTCCTCCACTGCACCCCCGTAGATTATATCGTGTAGGGTGTTGTTGAGACTGAGGTCAATGGGGTTGTTCACAACACTTTAGGATCTCTGAAGGCCGCCTTTGCGGAGGTAATATCATCCATTCACAAGGCATCCCACCCCTTACCGTAGTATTCAATAAATTTCGGTCCTTTTTGAAGAAGGTTGTGAAGTCCGATGGTAGCCATGACGAATTATTTCACTACTACAAGGTAAATGACAATAAGATCTTAGTTAAAGAAAAATAAATACCAAAACTACCACTATTTTAACTTTCTATATGGTTTCTCAATCAACTACATGTGTAACTTTATTTTACAACCACTGTGAGAAGTGTAATGCGTGAACTACTTGCTTATATGCGCGATTGAGACGCAGCAAAACCATAATTTTACTCGAATTATAAACCATTCGAACTATAATAATGCGAATCTTAAAGATCACATACACAGACAAAAATTAAGTCCAGCACAACATTTTCACAATTTCAGCACGGTTTTAGTAAAGATCAGCAAACAATAATATTCATAACGGTTAATTTGGGGATCATGCCCGCCCTTGAATTTTCCGATAATTCATATATATATATATATATATATATATATATATATATATATATATATATATATATATATATATATATATATATATATATATATATATTTATATATATATATATATATATAAGTTAAAAAAATTGTTTTTTAATATAGATTGTTTTTCATGGGCAAATTACAAAAAAAAACTGCTTTTTGTGTGTGTTAGGCTAATCGATCGCATCATATTGTATTATATATCATTTTTTGAAGGTAATTTCGACATGGGGCTTTGCTCCCCATCTTCCACACTTAAATGTGGGGGGGGGGGTACACTCCAAGACCCCCTGCAATTTGTAAATAAAGTTGTAATATTCCTAATTCGAAAGCCTAACATTAGATTCGAATTCAAAAGGAAATTGCTAAATGCCGTTAGGCCTCTAGTTTTTCTACCGCGTTGCTTTACTTCAGACATATAAGACTCCCAAGATGGGAGTCCCTCTACTTTTCGTCATAACATCATAATTTTGAAATTTGCCCACATTAAGTAGTGAAGGAGCTATAGAGTGTATATCGTATATATATATATATATATATATATATATATATATATATATATATATATATATATATACTCTTTATAGCTCTTTCAATACTTAATCTATAACATTTGAGTATTTTAAAAAAAGAGAGATATTTATAAAAAAAGTGCCCACAAAATTCGAGGGCGGGCATAATCCCCAAATTAACTAACTTCTTACATAACATTTTTCATTCAATAATTTTGCCATCTGACAAACAAAGAAATCAACACAAGCACAGCCTTTGCCGCAGTATCTAACACTCCCCAAATTAACTAACCTCTTACATAACATTTTTCATTCAATACTTTTTCCACCTCACAAACAAAGAAATCAACACAAGCACAGCCTTTGACGCAGTATCTAACACTCGAAAACGGCGTCTCGAAGGGAGCCATACTCTCGTTCTCTTCTTTTCAATCTATTCCCACAGTACACAACACACCCTCAAATATTCATTCAAACATTTATTATAAGAAAACGACCTTTCGATGACACCATAACATTTCAAAACTAACAAGGCAACCACAGTATTACAAAGATATGCAATCACACTAGAATCATGGACTACACAAAACAAAATGACAGCCACGCCTCGCAAATTATCATTTACACAATAATTCACAGCATACCCTACTGAAAAAACAACAAAACAAAGCCACAAACACTGAACGGATCATTCCAACCTTTAAGAAAATCAATCTCCCTGGAAATATACTTTTCACTCACACAACCTTTTTCACAAACAAAACAAAGCCATAAAAATAATGAATGGCCTAAATTTGCTGATACTTTTGAACAAGAGGAGTAACTAATTATCACACTATAAAAACAATTCATCCACTCCTTTCTTAATTACAGAGAAATCTTTTTCTCCTATCGCACTCTCCACTTTACAACAAAAACTACTGCCATTCAGAATCCAACTATAATCCCAAGCCTACTCCTACCAAAACAATTACAATAATCTTCTCTTCCACACCCAAAACTCAACATAATATATCTTCACTAACACAACCCGAACCCGCAGACACTTAAATAATTTTCCAGTAAATTTGGCTATTTAGATTAATAGGAAAAATCATTTCACATATACAAAGCAATATTAGCCCCCCTCTCCCACCGAAATTAGGTATATGTTTATATTGTTGAAGTAACTCCAAAGATAAGCCGCTCTGCATGCAGGCCTTTGATCTGTGTCCTACGAACTATCCGGCTCTGACAACGAGGTTTTCGTCTAAAGAATTTTAAAAGGTTTCCAGTACATATCTCCTAATAATTTACTTCTCGTCTATTTTTTTCACATCAATGTTTATTTTATAGGTAATAAAACAAATCTTTTTATCGGATTTTTGGGGGGAATTACGAAAAAACAATCCTCATGACTCTTGTTTTTTATCTATTTTTGGTTTAAAACCTTTCAATTTTCTTTAATCGTTTTTAGGGGCTGGTAGCTATTTCCTCCTGCTAAAGATTAAAATTGAAAATCTATTTTAGAAATAACTTCGATAAAACCTTCGAATATACGAAAAAATCACAAATAAATACAGCCATGCATTAATTTAATGAATTTTCTGAACTTTCCACTTATTTATTTTTTCTGAACTTTCATCTTTTGTTCTAAAATATTGGAAAGTTAAAATATATTCATATCCATAAACTAATTTCAAAACTTTTGGCCATGATTGTATCCCTATTTCGAAATTTGCTCCTCATCAAATTTGTACATATAAACTTTTTAAAACAAGTATCAAGAAAATTTTTGAATTCAAATAAAGTGTAATGGAGGATAAAACTTGCCCCAGTAACAACATGAATCGGATGCATCCAAGACCAAAATGACGCTAAACACCTTCTCTTCGATTGCCCTAACATCTTAAAAACGCTCGAAACATACTCCATCCCCTCAGTGAGACGCTCGGGGAAGGCGATGGCATTCCTGGAGGCCGCTTGCCTCAGTAAAGAGAAATAGCGATGCCACAAATACAAGCGAGCAAAGTGTATCTCTTGCCTTTTTGTGTCTGTTGATTTCTGTCTGTTTGTGGATTAAGATATTGTGTGTTTTTCTTTGGTTTGTAATACCCTGTGTATACACTTGCTCGAGAAAGTATACATACCGATAGATAATATCAAAATTGTTCGTTGTAGTTTCATGAACGGTTCATTGCAGGGCAGCGAGAATTGGGATCAATGAGACGAATGCATTAATATACACACCTACAAAGTCTAAAAAGTTTAATATACAATTAAAGGCATAATGATTTTTTGCGAAAGATTTGTAGTAAAAAAGTTTTCATAGCCTATACAATTTGATAACCAATAGTGCATAGTATTACCTTTTTGTTTAAGTACACTCCTCGAACGATTATTATAGTTTTTGACGAGGTTAGAACAAACTTGGGGTTGAATTTTGTCCCGCTCGTGACTTCAAAACTTCTCCAATTCATCGATATTTTATGGGTAACTTGCATGGATGGAACTTCTAGTTTCTAGCATAGATTTCTAGTGGGTTGAGCTCTAGCGACTCTAGTGGCCATTCCGTAGCAATTGTGATGTGTTTGAGGTCGTTCTCGTGTTGAAAGCCCACCTACTTCCTCGGCCACCTTCTTCATTCTTCAGATAATTTTCAAGTATCTCTTTATTATTTTTATTTATTCATCACTCCATTGATTTGATGAAGTGAAATAACGCCTGTTGCATAGAAACACTTCCATAACAAAATAGCTTTACCTCCACGATTTACTGTAGGAACAGTGCTTTTGGAAGACCAGCCTCATCACCTTTACACCGAACATAATCCTCATCGTTTGTGCGCAACAACTCAATCCTCGTCTCAATTGACCAAAGTAAATGGCTGGAAAATTGAGAATCTTCCTCCAAAGGATCGTTGGATTATGTCTGACGAGCTTTTAAATGAATATTTTTCAATAATCTTCTTTGCACTGACTAAACTATACATTTAAGGACAGTTAGTTCTTCAGAGATCTTCTTCTAGCTCATCTTAGATTTGAGTTTAGTAATTATTATGGATTTGATGTTTGAAGACAGGTGACACCTATTGGCCATGGTGATTGGTGCTAGAATAAGACTGTCGAGTTTGCAATGCCGAAGAAATGGATGTTCGAAGGTTCAAGAATATTTCTGACAAGTTCAAATTTTTAAAGGAAGGTAAAAGAAACTTTTCACGTGACTTAGAATCTATATTATATTAATTAAATATATTGGTGTTAAAATAATATCGTATAAAGAAGTTTTGGTTGCAAATATTTGCGGAAAAGTGTTATTACTTCTTCATTTTTCTCTCAAACTTGTTGAAATTTGGTTGTCTATAAATCCATTCAATGACTTCAAATTTTGTTACCCTGAAATAAACGGTTTATGAACTACGGAGAAAAACTGTAGTATCAGTTTTGGGCTATGAATACATTCAAGAGTAAGTGGTGATGTATGACTGGATAAGACAATCTAACAAGTCTGATTTTCTTGGATGCTGCATTATAAAATTCTGCCTGGGAGAAAATTTCTTCAATCACAGCGTCCAAACTTCTTTTGGGTAAAGCTGAAACTCTTTCTTCGATAACGCTAATAGTAATAATAAAATAAAATTCTTTTTTATTACATATATTGCCGTTAATATTACGGAAAAAAACACACACCATATCTGCATATTTCAATGTCCCTTAGATCTATATTATAACTATAATAGTCAATATGGTGATGGCCATCCTTTCTCTATAAACGAAATCCTATTTTCGAAGCGATATCATCTCACGGCGAGCCTTAACAGACTCCTTTGGACCGACTCTTTCCTGATCATAAACTGATCCATTGATCCAGCCATCTTAAAACCTCCCGAGGGTGTATTCAATCACGTCTCCTTATTTCCCTCTCTACTACTATTGGCAATATAGATATCAGTCGGGTAATCACGCAGTGTAAGATTACACTGAGTCTCGCTCTCCGCATTTTAAATCAACTCATTGTAATTATATCCAGACTTGGATAATTTTTTTTGAGTTACGTTATCCATTCTCCCAAACATACATCTCTATGCTCGATCGATCGAAGACAGCATCGAGACAGCGTCAACGCCACAAACAAACCGACGTTTAATTCCTTCCTCGAATTCCCATTTTCTCTTTCCTCTCTCTACCGATTTTAATTCTAATTCGTTAATTAACGTGGAAATAGGATTTCCTTTTGATCTCGTTATAATGTACATTTAATCAATATCTTAGTCATAGTTAAAATCAACTGGTGGGGATCACTTCCAATTCATCGTTGGTAATTAATCATTTAAATGTAAAAATACGTCATTATGGCTAATAACCGACAACTCCCTAATACTCCATTTATTAAATGGGTACATACCTAATCGAAAAAATGGAAAATCAATCGGACTTATCATAAAATTCGAAGTTCAGACATCAGAGCGTATATATTCATTTATGCATAATTTTCCCTAATGCATATTAATTATCATTATTATTTTCTTTATATAAATTTCCGTAAAACTTTAGTCGATTTGTTGGTTCAAATTCCCCAAAATTGTCTTATAGAAGAATATAGAAAAAAAGAAGAAAATGAGTCGAAAACTAGAAATCCACGAAACAATAAATTCAATGAAAATTTACACTTACAGAAGTCAGATTCGGCATAAATATCATATACAGGAAGAAAGTAAGTATATCAGGTTGATACCACATTAATTGAGATTGTTGACCATAAAATTCACATAATAGAATCTGAAATGTAGAAAAATATATTAAAAACTTAGGTTATTTCGAGAATTTTGGCATTTAATGGGGCCAATCAGAGACGCATGAAAGAAGGCCAAATCAATAACCTATAGAAAAATGCGCACAGTTTAGGAAGCAAATTAACTGAACATAATTTTTTGAATCTTGCAGAAAGAAATTTATAATGTTATCTCAATAACTGAAAGTTGGCTTGGCGCTGCACGTAAACGTGTGGATGACATGTTTTCAAAGTATACATAACCCAGAAAAGGAGAGATAGAGAGGGGGATATACGAGGGGTGATCAATAAGTTTTGCAATTCGGATATAAGGAAACGAGATATAAAGAAATATGTTTTATTATTTTTCAATATAACCACCCTCGACTTCAATGCACTTGCGCCACTTGTCCCTGAGGCTTCGAATTCCAGACAACCAGAAATCTCCCGACTGCTCTTCAATCCACTGCTGGACGGCGAGCTGGACATCTTTATCGTCCCCAAACCGGCGTCCACGCAGTGCAGCCTTGAGCTGGCGGAATAAAAAGTAGTCGCTAGGATCCAGATCTGGACTATAGGGGGATGGTTGAGCTCCTCGAATCCGCACTCGCGCAGGGCAGCTTGTGCAACTCTGGCCTTGTGGACTTTGATGACGTTGAAGTTGACCAAGAGACGTGAGTTTTCTAGGGACCCAACGGACAGAGACCTTGGTCATAGCCAAATTGTCGACGATGATCTGATGACACTTCCATGTGATATTCCCAGTTCTAGGTCGATTTCTTCGACCTTCACCCGTCGATTTTAGAAGATCATCCTCCCCACACAGGCCCCATTGTCCTCGTTGGTCCCATCTGACGGGCGTCCTGGACGGGGGTCATCTTCAAGGGACTCACGACCATGGCGGAACTCCCTATTCCAGCGAGCAATGGTTGCATAGGAAGGGGCGGTGTCGGTGTACACTGCAACCATGCGTTCATGGATCTCTTTTGCATTTTTGCCTTCCTTGGTCAAAAATTTAATCACTGCGCGGTGCTCAACCTTCTCTATTGTTGAAAAATTTGGGACTGACGATCTGCGATCAGCTACTGCTTATTAAAAAGACGAGGCAATAGCGTGTGGCTGCAGGTCTTTACTTGTTATAACCTGTCCTAACACCTCCACAAACAGCCATCCCCCTTCCTCTGTTTTGCCCTACTGATTCGCAAGACTTATTGACCGCCCCTCGTATATATAGATGCTTTGGCCCAAATTATGGGCCAGGTATGATAAACATTTTTACGTATGTTATATCAATAACACTGGTCTGCGTCAAAAATGTACCTCAGGTTTTCTATAGTGTTTCTTAATAAAATTGACCCGTTTAAATCCGAATCTGTCATCCGTTTTTCTCTATCACCTCCAGTTTTTGCGATACAGAGGGTGATAATAATTTTATAGTTTATACATTTCCTATATTACATCAAATTTCAATAGTTTTTGCACTGCTCTATTCGCAGTAAATTTTGTAATTTTAAGTAATTATGCAAATAGGTTTATATTTTGCAGGTTAAAAATTGCTTAGCATTATAATAATAAGAATAATAATAATAATAGTGGTTGAGTTAAAAATGAACAGAAAATGTAAGAATAGCTCCGACAGATTTTGCTATGTTTGCGGCAAAGTGACTTTTCCCGAGCAGCAAAGTACAATCCCTCCTGTAATTAAATCTTTGTATCATGCATATTTTGGAGTAAGGCTAAGAGATCAAGATAAAAGTTTTGCACCACATATCTGCTGCAAGGGATGCTACATAAATTTAAGACGCTGGAGTAAGGGCGAACAGAAGTCCCTCTCTTTTGGTGTTCCCATAGTGTGGAGAGATGGCAAGGACCACACTACAGACTGCTATTTTTGCATGACAAATCTTAAAGGTGAGCATTGTATCAAGTATTTAAGCTTTCTGTATTATACTGGCTCCTGAAAATGTCATTAGTATGCCAAGACTTAGCATAAAATTCAAAACTAACATAGTTCACTTCAGCATGAACATATCCTTTACTAAACATTTATGTACTATCTGCAACTCCAAATCAATTCCTTTATGTAATATGCAATTATATTTTCCACAGGTATTAATAAGAAGAATAAACATAGTGTGGCATATCCGGATGTTCCTTCTGCCATCAAACCCCTGCCCCATGGCCCAGGAATTCCTATACCTTCTCCCCCTGAACATATAGAGGTACATAAAGAGATTAATATGAAAGTTGACCAAGATTATGACACATCTGAGTCTTATCAGGTTTCCACACATGATATGGTTGCAAGACCATTCACTCAAGTTCAGTTAAATGACCTGACTAGGGATCTGGGGGTTTCAAAGGCGAATACACAACTTCTTGGCTCTCGACTTCGTGAAAGTAATCTTCTCGCTTAAGAAACAACATTTAGGGGGGTACAGAAATAGAGAACAAGAGTTTCGAAGCTATTTTTTACAGCATTCTTCCAGCTCTTTAGTATACTGCGCCAATATTAAAGGACTTGTTGAGGCCCTTGGAATTCCCTACAACCCATTAGAATGGAGACTGTTCATAGATTCCTCCAGTGGAAGTTTGAAAGCTGTGTTACTGAGTATTGGTAACAAGATAGCTTCCGTTCCTATAGGCCATTCAATCCAACTTACTGAAAGTTATGAAAATATGAAAAAAATGCTGGATGCAATAAATTACTCTGGCTATAAGTGGAGGATATGTGGTGACTTAAAGGTATGATCATTTTACACTTGGCATTTCTAAGCTTTTTGATATTGACATTTTCATTTTTAATTGTTAATACTTGTATACACCTTTTGGTCAACTTAAATTTTACAAGAATGCAAATCTGGAAATCATGAGTCATTTTTTAGTTATATTTTTTGTTGAAGTGTGTCCCTTTAGGTTAATGCATCCTATTGGGTTAAATCGGGAACTTATCCTAATTAAGAAGGTATACAACACAACTCAATAAACTCAAAATAAGATGTACATATATCCAATTAGTTCCAATACGATGATTTAATGCATCGGCATACAGGATTTTTCAGTACATATTCATATTCTTATTGTTTTAAGAAATATTACTTTGAATTTGTTTTTAGAAATATTACACTGAATTTACATACCGTGCTAAATTGTTTTCAGGTAGTGTCTCTTACGCTTGGGACGCAAACAGGCTACACGAAGCATCCCTGTTTCCTATGTTTATGGGACAGTCGTGCAGATAGTATGCACTATGAGAAGAAGGTTTGGCCTCCACGAGAAGCATTTAGAATTAGATCAAACAATGTGATAGCTGAACCTTTAGTGCCTCCTCAAAAAATACTCCTCCCTCCACTGCATATAAGGCTTGGCATAATGGAAAATTATGTCAAAACCCTTAATAAAGTAGGCCAAGCTTTTAAATTTCTTCTTCAAAAATTTCCACAAATCAGTGACGCTAAGCTCCATGGGGGAATTTTTGATGGACTTCAAATCAGGAACTTGATCAGCAACTTGATGCATCAATGAAGGACATATAAAAAGATGCCCGGAAAGCTTTCAAAGCTCTAGTTTACAATTTTCTAGGCAATAAAAGAAGCCTAGAAGAATATGTTGCCCTGGTCAATCAGCTCTTAACAAGTCTCAAACATTTGGGAGCTCAAATGTCTATAAAGATACACTTTTTACAGTCCCATCTGGATTATTTTCCCGACAACTGCGGGAATTACAGTAAAGAACAGGGGCAAAGATTCCACCAGGACATAAAAACAATGGAATCCAGGTACCAGTGTAAATGGAGCGAAAACATGCTTGCTGACTACTGTTGGTGTTTGAAGCGTGATGCACCAGATGACAGGCACAAACGAAAATCGTCAAGGGCGTCTGTTCTTCGAAATTATAATTATTTTCTTTATTATGTAGCATGCTTTTATTTTTTGTTTATTAAAAGAATTATAGTCTACATACGTGTATTCCTGTTTATATGATATAACAGTAATAATGCATTATTAGATAGAGAAAGTTTTTTTTTAAAATTCAGAAAAAATGAGGTAATCTCAATGAAAATGGTGTATGCTGTACTGAGAAAATCTGACCTGATTGAACAAATATACATTCATTTTTGAGCTCAGGAGGTTGGATTCATTAAGAAACCACAAAGAAATCCTGGGGAACATAATTTTTTTTTTCAAACGCAGGCCTGTGTAATTAATTAATATTTGATGTGTGCTTTTATAACTGCTTTTATGCATTTTTGCATACTTGAGACTAAGTTGCCACAGGTAACCTTCTTCTCACTGTGCGTCTTGATATCTCTGTTTGTTGCCGCCCGAAACTCAGCAGCTACATCAGAAGAGGATTTTTTCTATCGGTCCGAGATGTCCTTTTTAGCAACCTCTCTTTCCTCGGAGTTGTATAACTTTTGTGACATTGACCATTACGGTTTTTTATAGAATTGGTCTCCTTGTACCTTTTAATGGTTGTTTGGACACCGTCTCTCGAGCATTTCAATTCTTTTGCAATTTTGACTTAGGAAAATTCCTCGCTGAACAATGCAATGATTTAATGGCATTCTGAACAGACTCCTTTGGATGCAGTTTATAGAGGAATATTTGAGCTAGATGCATTGGCTGGTTGATTGCATCGGATGACCCTTGATCGGCCCTGGTGGCTTTTTCTACCAGGGCCTATCAAGGTAGTTGTGTAAATAAGTGGGTATACGTACACCTAGACCTAGACATCAATACAATAAGCATGGTTTAATTTTGGTACATATGTACAAGTGTGTATAGACGGTTGCTGTATTATTAGAGTTAAGTCCTATACCTCGGCCCCGAAAGTCTTCCCCCTCCCTACTAAAACATAAGAAGAACAATAGATGGAAAATATAATAATAATCATGTGATGGTCATATAAAATTACAACAATATTTGAAATAGAAAATGAAAACAATATTTTGAAATAGAAAATGAAAACAATATTTCGAAATAGAAAATTAAAACAATATTTGAAATATAAAATTAAAACAATATTTTGAAATAGAAAATTAAAACAATATTTAAAATAGAAAATTAAAACAATATTTGAAATAGAAAATTAAAACAATATTTGAAATAGAAAATTAAAATAAATTTATAGTGTTTCTGTATCTTAGTATTGTATAGTTTGGTATCAACCCATAATTGTATCTTATTCGCATTCTTTATTAGAAAACTACAATTAATGTCGGGTATTGAATGTCTTGGCAGTAACTCAATTTCTGGTCGAATTCGAACCCCCTGAATATATAGACTCACAATGGCAACAATTAACTTATAAATGAGTTGAAATCTTTTTCTTTTCGGATCTGTTTTCATTTTGGAGGCCGAAAATCATTAAATTGGCAATACCTAAATGAAGGACTTAGAGAATCCTTAAATTAGAGAACACAAGAGCAATTTGTTTTATTATTTGTTTTGGGGAGGGGGAAGGGGGGTGGCTCGATTCAGATAAGTTAACATTGATATGTTTCCTTGCATATTATGCTTTTGTGCATTTAAATTTCACGTTTCTTGCGTTAGGGTAGGTTGTGTTAATATAGGTTATAAATGACATAGCTGGGCGCGACCTTGTTTTTTTTCAGGTGTGACTTTGCCACCGGATCTGGTGCGAGTGCGACTCTGTGACTCTAGTTTTTGCCCCTGCCCCCAGTGCGACTTGCGACTTTGCGACTGCGACTTTTTTCCCCGGTGCGACTCCCCTAAATTACAAAGTAAACTTTAGCGCGAAAACAGAAACATGCTTTTATGAGGCAGAAAAACACATATTTATTATTTTTTTTAGTTAAAACACAGCCTAAACTAATATCTACAGGTCATCCTTCTCCTGCATGTCCTCCTGGCCCATCTTCTCCTCCAGGAGGTCAATGTTCCCTTTGAGGAACACAAGCTCCTCAAAGTTGCCCTTATCCAGGGAGGACGTCTTGGCTCTGAGGACGTCCTCGGCCGTGCTGAATAGCCTCTCCACAGCTGCAGAGCTGGGGAGGGGAAGGGGTATTGTACTTAATGAATAAGTCCACCCACACCTCCCTGTGCTGGTAGGGGATAAGGGACCCGGCCAGCTTGCCTTTAGAGGGCACCCACTCCTCCATGGACTTCCTCAGGACCTCCCTCACATTCTGCTTCTGGTTGGCCGGGCCTCTAGCAAACAACTTGTTGAAGAGGCAGGCGTCCAAGTTCTGGGCTTCCTGCAATTCTGGCTGGCCAGGCTGACGCTGCTACTGCTCCTCCTGCCTGGGCTTGATGACGGCCCTTAGCTCCCTGGTGATTGTGTCCCTGATCTCCTCCACCTTGTAAGAAGCAATGCTCTCGGGACACTGGGGGTGAGGTTGAGGTGGACGGTTGTGGCCATAAGGAGGTCGCTATCCTCAAAGAGGTAGCCAAACCTCTTTTCATAGCTCCTGAAGAGGGATTGCACCCTAGGCTTGGCATACACCAGGTCGCCATGATACAACCACTCGCCGGGTGGCGTCGGAAACGAAAGAAATGATGAAGAGATTCAGATCGGCGAAGGACATCACTCTAAGCCTTTACCGGTTTAAGTTACTAAACAATCGAGATTTTGTAAGCTCAAAGGGTGGCCTAATGGATTTAAAGAAAGATAAAACCATGTGAGTTTAATAAGCTATATCAATATGATCTTTAAATTTAGAGCCAAGGCCTAGTCTACGTACGATGGTCCAATTTTTACTTATATTGTTTAATTTTAGGCATGTTAAAGGTAGAATGTTGTTAGATTTTAATTACCTCTTACAATTCACAGTATTTCTTTCGTCTAAACCACAAGAAAAGTATAATCACATATTAAAATACGAGAAAATGAGATTAATTCGCACAATGAACGCCACAAGGCATAACACGTTCTCGAATGTTTTTAACAGACAAGATAGGTTTAAAAATTTGTTAACGTCTGAAGAGTGTAGATAATTTTACTAATTTCTAATAAAATTCAGAGAGGCAAACTTTTTTGCGTACGTTTAGATAGTTTCATGTAACGTCAGTCTCATATAATGTAAAGAATTTTACATTATATGTTGTCTTTGTTCCTGTTCTAAGTCGCCGCAAAAGTCGCGGAAAATTGGCGGTGCGACTTTGCTTAGTCCAACTTTTTCAGAACGTTTGCGACTTTCGACTTTACTACTTAGAAATTCATTGCGCGTCAAAGTCGCAAAGTCTTAATTCGTTGCCACAACGCCCAGGTCTGATATATGAACTAATTATTATATTAAATACAAATATCTAAGAATCACAATAGACGGGTAGATGGTGACCCATAAAATTCAAATGATCCTACAATTTCTGACTCATTTCCTTCCCACTCCCGAACAAAAAAACCCAAGTTTGATTCATAAGAATTGTCTAGGACGCTATTTATTCCCAAAAACGGTTTTGAGTTCTTAAATTTAAAATATTTTCACATATGTTTTGCACTCGAAGATATGGAAGCTGTGATTCCAAGTGCTATTACTTCTATCTCAAAAGGCCTATTTCAAAAGAATACGTTGAAAATGATGGATTGGAATCCATCCATAAAATAGCCAAAATATGAAAATCGTTTGACAATTAAAGTTTGCTTCATTTTTAAACTAACACGTGACGTTTCTTTTAATTTTCTTTTCATTCCAGAATAATGAATTAAAAACTGAGAACCAATGGGCATCGCATTATTTTATTGACGAATTATCATTCCACTTTCCCATGGAATGCTTAATACCTGTAAATGAATCCATTATATGATTAAATCCTTTTAGATTCACTCGTTCGTATTTCATCACCGCAAAAAACCGACGATTTGTTCTTGATTATGGGGGTAATTATCTCTTAATTTGTCCTACTTAATTTAATTCCAATCTTGATAAGGATCATTCAAAACATTAAAGAAAAACTGAACAAGAAGAGAATAGCAACATATAGACCGCGCTCCACATAGGCAGCGGCTGCCAAGTCTAGCCCAGCGCAACAACCACCCCCAGCCCGTCCGTCCACTAAAAGTTGTCATTTAAATCACTTATTCTACCCCCCCTCCAAAGATGATAGCCACTATTCTAAATGCGCATGTGATGAACCTATCTTGTCCGGGTTCCTTAACGCTGAGATGAACAGTATGCTAGTTTAAAAAGGTCTGGAACCCATAATGTTCCCGGACAACCCGCAGTCAGCCAAAGTTCTCTTAGCAACATGCGACCGAGAATCACCACCAGGAACCGCCAAAGAGACCCTATATCAGATGTAAAAGAAGATGAAGTGGGGACGGCTAGAGAGAAACCTGAAATAAACCAGGAGTCATTGAGTACTTCACCAAAACTCAAGAAACAGAAAAACGCTGCAGAAGAACTCAAGGAACATGCGGAGGGCACAAAACTGTCCTTCCGAGCGGTCACACTAAGGAACCTAACCTTATCCTCTCACTTAACCTGTACACTATACCGAAAGGGATAATGCCACTGGAGGCGAGGCAACAGGAGTCCGCATAGGACATTTAAAATGGTGCTTCGACTCAATCGTAGAAGCTAAGTCGCTTAAGGTTGCCTTGATGGAGAACAAGGTCAAGCTGTACGACGACTGCTTTAAGCTCTATGAACCATCTATCTATAAAAACAACTTGGCTCGAGCAGACTTTAAAGCTCCCTGCACCACCAAAAGCCCCCCCAAAAAGCGATAAAGCAAACTGGTAACTAGAAATAGTCTCATTATTCTAGCGCAAAACGTGCAGGGATAGTAGTTGCACAAACACAAGCTGTGTAACATATATTAAGAACTGGACCCAGACATCCTTCTGCTGTCAAAAACTGGCATCAGTGACGAAGACAAGCAGAAGAACGTTGGCTGGTACAACGTTTTCCCAAATAACGTTACAGGGGAGAGATAAGTATGGCGGAGCTATGCTAGCAGTCAAGAAAGAGCTGCAGTTCAGACCAAGAAATCCAATGGATGAATCGTTCCTGTCGATTGTTCTGAGGTGCTCTCTAAGGGATATCAAGATGGATGCGGGATATCAACCACCCTACCGTCCTTACTTGCCCATTCACGATTTGTTCACCCAATTCAAGAATGAGCACCTAATTCTATTCACCGGTGGACTTGAATGCGAGAAAGAGAGTAGCAGGTTACGCAAGGGCAGACACTAGAGGCAGGAACCTCGAAATTTTGCTAAGAACAGATATCGCTAAGCGCATCGAGCCAGACTACCCTACATTCCTAAATCAAGAGTGGGCCACCAAGAAAGATAAAGTCCTCCCGAATCGCAACTTCTCTTTCACATCTAATCGGAACAGGACTACTGACGCCTACTGACCACACCCCTATTTTGATCATCGTTGCAGCTCCTCGTATACCAGTTCTCGTTGCACCCAAGGAAGACTTTCAAAAGACCGAGTGTGATGCATACAGGTGGGCGTTTCTGTTGGACTTCCTTGATCTGGAAGGGGCATCCGAGGAAGATCTCGACGATGAGCTCACTGCTATCAACGTCTGCATTTCCAACGCAGACGCATTAGCAACCCCAATAATCTTCTCCAAAACTTTATTGCTAAATGCCCCTACACAAGAGAGAGTGGTGCTTATACAGCGGTTCGCTGCTGTCTACACCCGCATCTGTGGCATGGGATACAGTAGGCTTAGGAACTTCCATCTCGTTCAACAACTTATTAGATAAGTGGACACCGCGCTAGATCACGAACTGAGGGAGAGGTGAAACTGTCTAATCGAAAAGTTAGACATCGACAGGAATCCCTAAGTCATCTTGGGTGGCAATTAACAGATTAAAAGGGACATTCCGAACACATGGCGCAACAGCAACTTCATGCGAAGGCACCGCGGCTACGGACCACTGTTAAAAGAAAAGACTATTTAGTTGAATCTGGAAAAACGTTATCAACAACATCCAATCAACAGGAAGGAAACTTTGACCTAGGCCTCGAGAACCATATTTTCGAATACATGGAGAGAAGGGAAAGACAGGTTTAATCCTTACGGAACTGATAACCTCAACCGCCTCTACGGTAACTCGCAGCAGGGGAACACCATCATCAGTACGAAATTGAGGAGGCGATCTAATTGTTCCGCCCCAAAGACCCAGGCCTCAGCTAAATCACCTTTAGGCACCTGAAAGAGGCCCCCAAAGAACTTCCGACTTTACAAAAGATCCTATGTAGCTACTGATTTTTAAAAAAGGTCCTTTGTAGCTAAAAAAACTAACAGGCAAGCGTCATCATCTTCAAGAAGCATATTGGTGTCCCTCAAAGAGGATGCCTGAGCCTCATTCTTTTCACCAGCTTTATGAAATATTTCTCTAAACCTATAGATGAAATAACCCTCAATATACAGTTCACGGACGATGTCAGCAAGGTCGTGGTTCAAAGGACAAACTCCGCAAGGATAATAGCCAGAGCCACGGCCGCCGAAGCTAAAAGAATCTTCAGGTTCGAAAAGCTCTGGAAGATGTAAACCAATGTGTCGAAGTTGACGGCAGCCGCAATAGGGAAACATCCGTCTCCTTCAACCGAGACGATACCGAGATTGAGTATTCTCTGAATATGTTGTCCTCGGGTTTAAACTTTCCAGCACTGGCATAAGCGAACACATTGTCTCCAGAATCAGACAAGCAGGAACCGAACTCGACAAACTCCTCCGATTTAGATACCTAAGCTCATCTAACAAAAGAAATTATACACCAGTTTACTTAGATCTAAACTGGTTTACCCCGCTATACCACCTGAAGCGTCGTCACAAAAAAATATGAAAAGACTCCAGAGTATGCAAAATCGAGGCCTCCAGTTTATGACCAACATTAGGAGGCAAGATTACCGGACTTCTAGTAGCTGCCACAAAGAGACTGGTTTGAAAATACTAAATCTCTTTTTTCACAAAAGACGACGATACATATGAGCAAGGTTAGATGATATTCTCCCCATGGAGACTAGTGGCTCTTGAACTAGAGGCAAAGGGAGGTAGATTTAGTAGATCCCTCCCAAACACCAGAACAACGGAACCCGTGCCAAAATATAACAAACAGACAGAGAGAGAAAATAAAATGAAAGTGACAATAATAATCAAAAGTTAAAAGAAAGTAAGAACAAAAACGATCGCTTCTTGGAACAAAATAAAAAGATCCCGTAGTGACACAGAATAAAATAGATCCCGTAGTGGGACAACAAAATACAAGGAAATTACAAAAAAAGGAAAAGATCAGTTCACCAAGCACCTTCCACAATACCACTTTCTCTCTCCCCTTTCCTCCCTTCCAAACTCTTCCCACTCTTATTCTTTTTTCTACCAACTTAAAAAAAGGTAACCACTCTTACACTTCCTTCCATCATTCTGCAGCGTTTGCTTTTTGAGTTGGCGGAGACGGCTTGGAAGCGCAGACGGTCAAGTGAATAAAAGGCATCGATCCGCTGTCGCAGACGGGTTTCATTGATGTTGGAAGACGATGGTGATTCAAAGGAGGCTAAGCCACTTTTAGATTTATTGGATTTCATGCAGAGAAAAATTGATTAATTCGCTGAAGCTTATAAAAAGCCGGATTTATTCGGAAAAGAGAATTTACATTTCATGACACAATATCTCGACAGGGAAATAGTTAAGTTCTGGATGAAAAAAAGAAATCTAACCTTGTTTCTCACTTTTACGTTCGTAAATGTACAGCAAAGTACCAAAAGTGAAGGAATAGGTACTGAGTATCGTATAAGACACCCTATAACCCTATGGTTATAGGGTATCGATTCTAATATGTGGCAGTAAGAACTCTGGGGAGATGTTGACCCTTGGTGTTTCGATAGCTTTTCACAGTTCCATAATATTTGTTGGTGCCGGATCTCGGGTACGAATGACCTTGACACCACGTCACACAGATGCTCGATTGGGCTCATGTCGAGTAAATGTGGTAGCCACGTAACACTCCTTAATGTGCCCCCGAACCATTTCTGGGCAACTTACATTGACCCGAGGACAGGGAATTATCCTGCTCCAATATTCCATCGTTGTTGGGGTACATGAAATCCATGAATGGATGCAAATTGTAACCAGGGGTTTTCAATGACGGGTTCAGGCTGACCAGCTGCTCCAACCCAAGAACACACCTGACAGCGGTAAAGAACCACCACACCAGCCTGCATGGTGTCTTTTCGAAAACTATAATCCATGGTCTCTTGGGGCCTGCGTCACGCAACGACCCGAATCATCACCCCCAAACAACTCCAGCCATGAGTTATAATACCGCGCCGCATGTTGCCAGTCCCCTCAGGGTCCAAATAGCGAAGTCACTAGTTCAGTTACGGTGTTGGGTCCATTATGGTGCTGTTAAGATGGGTATTCAGTTAGATCTTCTGTTTCTATGTAAGGTAAAGAACGCTGCAGTTACCCGATGGGTACGTATCGGCTACCATTGTCTGTTGCATGCGATATGACCCAAGGCTGGTTGTCTAGTCAAAAGCCGCTGGTCACGATCACTAAACACCTGTGGTCAGCTAATGCGATGTTCACGGTGGGCGGTAATGCTTTCAATGAGGTGTTCTCGGGTACACACGTGATGGCGAAGATGTTGAATGTCCGCAAAGTTTCATAAATGGAATGAATTACCCATCCTTCGGCGTCCGCTCTGTTCTAATTCCATTAATTCACGTTGCTTTATTGATGGTTAAACCTAACCAGTGTCTACCTTGATCCTGGAGATGTCAGCTCACAACAAGCAAAAGTCTGGGAATTGAATGGCAGTCCGCCACTATGAGATTTACCTGTGATTCCAGTCGCCCTTCAAAATAGCTTTAATATTTTCCTTTGATTAAATATAAAAAATTAATTGATAATTTTATGAGTTCTTGGGTCAGTTTTAATAGGTGGGAAATTTGAATGAAATTAAGGAAAAAAAATCAAATCAAATACACATATGTGGAAAAAATGAAAGTTAGAAGTGTCTATCAATTACATCGCTCACAGAGGGGAGTGTGAATTAGCAGGGGTGGTGGTAGGGGGATCATGAGTCCTTGTTCAAAACTTAAATTATATATATATATATATATATATATATATATATATATATATATATATATATATATATATATATATATATATATATATATATATATATATATATATATATATATATATATATATATATATATATATATATATATATATATATATATATATATATATATATATATATATATATATATATATATATATATATATATATATATATAACTCAAAAGCTAGCGCGTTAGTGGAGCGAAACTTCCTACAGGAAAGATAAATGTGAAGTCCAAGTACTTCATTCTCAAAGAATACATAAAGAATTACTTTACAAAAATGATATATATATATATATATATAATATATATATATATATATATATATATAACAGAAAACTAAGCGACGCTCCGCCTACGTACAACGGAAGGATAGAAAACCGAGTAGTGGTGAAAAATGGAAATTTTATTATCAGAAAAGAGGGATTAATAACAGCTACTAAAGTGCAAAGTCATATAGATAAAATCTCTACCAAAATATCCACGTGTGAGAGAGTGTGTGGGCGAAATGTCGAAATATAAGTCACATAACTAACAATACATACTTATGCAAATAGAAATATATTGTTAAATAAACAAAAGAACTATAGAAAAAAATAAATAAATCATAAAGCCAAGATTTAAAATGGACAATTTCGTTTAAAATAAACTTTTTATTGACAGGGGCCTGTTTGAAGAGACCAGGGGATATATTGAAGTTAAGAGACAATATTCTTTTTAATATATTAGTCTGAATTCCAATTGATCGTATTACCATGTTAAGATAAGTAAACTAAGAAAGCTCTATTACATTCACCTCTTCTAATATTATACTTGTGTTGGGACAAACTAACATTTAAGGATTTTCCAGTTGGCCAACGTAGCGTTTTGGGGAAAGTGCGCAATCGAAACAATAAACTCCCCCATATTCTTCGTATTATTGTGAACCAAAATTTTGCAGAGAGTAGATTCATACTTAAATATGACTGAAATATTTAAACATGTCAAGAGACGGTGGGGAGGGGGGGAGGAGAAGGCCTCAGAAAACGGTAAGACAATGGAATTCTTAAAATTGAATCCGGGGAGGATTTCAATTCAGTGAGAGGTCTTTTTAGCTGAATCTAGGCACCTGGCAAGAAGATTGTAAGGGGAACAAGGTGGATAATACCTATTTCAAAGATGAAGTTCAAAGTTAAAGTCAAACGTTCGGTGTTCACTTCAATGTTTCTCTGAGGGTTGCGGGTCACCAGCCCGTAATTCTTTGATAATGAGATTTCCAAGATCTTTTAAATAAGTAATAACCTCTCTATATATTTATTTATTGTAGGGTGAACGAAAGGACGTAGAGAGAGAAATGATTTGTTTTATTACAAAGGTTCTGGTGTCAACTTCACCCAATTTCAGGTGCTGGAAATATACAAACTTATGAATAGACAAAGTTATAAAATTCACATTAGAAACATTCAAACTATGGAATTAATAGAGTATTTGGCCCCTTAATATTGGCAGTAATATAGAACTTACATGTTAAAATTTACGTTCAAAAATTTAAATAGTAAAATTGGCTAAATAAATTTGAGGAAACTATTTGCACATCCAGAAAACAATAACCGAGAAGGTTGATTAATATTTCACAGCTAAACCAATGAAGAGTGGAAGCAACGCTGCCAGTACCTTCTCTCACAATGGAGCCCCTGGATTGGGGTACCCTATGTGGGGAAAAGGGTGGTGGGGTCACTAAGCCATGCCCTCTTATTAGACAGGCGTATTATGACGACTTTTTTGGGGTAGGGGTGTGCCTGAACCTCCAACTTCCTCTCTGCTCGCCGTCCCCTTGATGGATAATTCATAATTAGGACAAGAGACATAGTGAATAATCGTTCTGTATCCCAGACACCAAGATGGGGATGACCAGATGGAACCTTTTTCTAAGGTGGAAATAGGCATGAAGGCTCTCCTTTCTCTAATGCCATGGTATTCCTCTGGAGAGAACAATGACTCGAGCCTCTTTGCGCTTCTGAGCATGATACTATCTTAGCAACACGGTTCTCCGGGGACTCAGGATGAGAAGAAGCCCCGCCTCCCACCGATTGGACCACATGACAACTCGAGCTTGCTCCCCTGTTGAGAAGGATCAGGCTTAGAGTGGCTTATCGGCCTGGAAGCCCCTTCTGTGGGGAGAACGAAGCGGGTGAATTACCTACCCTCCAAGTCAAAACAAAGAGGAGAAAATCAAAGAATTCTATGGGTTCCTCTCATTCCTGGATGGTTCGGGAGATGGAAGGCTCCTTTAACAAATCGACACGTGACCAGGCCAAAAAAAGGCACATTCGGTCTAAGGATAATATAGTCAGCAGAATCAGACTCAAAGTAAGTTGAGAGGAGCCGCAATGAGGTCGGGGGACTTAATCAAAAAGTTGCCGGCGTTTAAGAGTGTTACCTTCAAACACTAATGATGGGAGCGTGCTGTCTAAAGGATACGTGCATCGTCAGTGCGAGATATTAGTTAGGGTTCTAGGAAGAGATCTAAAAGTTAGTCGTTTATCGAAAGAGACCAAGGAGCGGTCATGGTCGAACATATCATGAGTAAAGTGGGAGGGGCCTAGAGACCCACTCATCAACAATTGTGACAGCTCCTCTGAGTTGGTCCAGGCTGGTTGGTATCGCTATCCCGCCTAAGCATATGCGCCACTGCAGCGGATGGGATACCACTGCCAACGTTTCACCTATATTAATGTAGCTTGCAGATGTGCTAAGTCGGGGCTACCTAAAATATGTGCTAACTGCTCTAAGGAATTATATAATATATCTGTATTGTATAAGGTCAATTATGTAAATTTTGGCGAGCCAATCCATGCATGACCGAAGCAATGTGATTCGAATCTTTTGAGAAATAATTCTGCCGTTCAGTCATCGGAGCGAATCTCTTTTGCTAAGTCTGGAGTTTATTTGCATTCATTGGAATAGCCGTGGTCTCCAGGGTAATCGGAGTGAGTTAGGTAAGCTTTACTATTCCCGTTCCTTCTAGGTAGTTGCATTTTTAAGACTACCCCGCCTGGCTTCCACCTATTTTCTTAGTCTATCTTCATGTAGAGCTTTCGCTAGTTACACTCATCTTCTGATGTTCAGCTTGGGCTGGAAATTGGGATCTGTAAAGCCTTCCTTTATTAACATCACGTCGCTGCTATTTTTATCAGAGCAAGGCATATGATACCGCATAGCAATACGGTATCTTGGAGACTCTCGACGCAATGGGGGCGAAGGGATCCCTCCCTGTTTATATGCTAATTTCTACTAGATCGCTGATTCCGTGCACGTGAGGTGGGGTGAGTACTCCGGCTCAATAAGACAGGAAGAGGGCGTCCCTCATATAATTGTCCTCAGTGTTACAACTCTTTGACATTAGAATCAATAGTATCACTCCTTTGCTGCTGGATGATGTTCTCGCTACTTTCTAAGTATACAACATTTATAGCTCTTTTGGCAAGGCGCTGATGCTCGGCTGGATGTGTTAGAGTCGCATCTTTCTTTGGTCTTATATTTGCCACGACCATATTCAAAGCATTAGTAGCACTTGCACTCGCGCTATGGATCTTCTTCGTTCCGTGGTGTTCAGCATTTGATGTGTTAATAGGACTAGTTCTCTACTTCAAAACGGCTTCTTTGTTCCATCCAACCTTATCTACCTTTTGAATCCAAACCAAGCACGAATCGAGTAAGGTCAACACGATCCACCACAATGGTCTCCATTGATGACAGATGCCTTCCAAACATCACCTTTAGATATCCTTCTTTTCGATGTTTTGGATGATGCCGCTCGTTCTGAGCTCTATCTAGCACAGTTCTGAGACGTCAAACATTCCCTAAGCCTTTTCTGATTTAGGACGAGATAAATTCCGTTCTGAGACGCCAATCATTCTCTAAGCCTTTTCTGATTTAGGACAAGACAACGCCATCCTATGATGCCAATCATTCCATAGTCTTTTCGGATTTAGGCCAAGTTAACTCCGTCCAGAGAAGTCAATCATCGTCTAAACCTTTTCGGATTTAGAGCAAGATAACTCGGTCCTGAGACGCCAATCATCCCTTAAGCCTATTTCGGATTTAAAAAAAGACCTCCTTCCTAAGAGCACAATTATTCCCTACTCATTTCGGATTTAGGGCAAAACAACTCCGTCCTTAGACGTCAATATTTCCCTACCCATTTAGGATTCAGGGCAAGACAACTCCGTCCTAAGGCGCCAAACATTCCCTACTTTTTTCGGATTTAGGTCATGATAACTCCTTCCTGAGACGTCAATAATTTCCAAAGCCTTTTCGGATTTACCGCAAAATAAATGCGTCAGGAGACGCAATGATTCCCTAGGCCTTTTCAGATTTACGACAAGATATCTCCGTCTTGAGACGCCAATCATTCCTTAAGTTTTTTCTGATTTAAAGCACGACATCTCCGTTCTGAGAAGCCGAATTGAATACAGGATAACTCCTTTGGGGAGTTCACCTAAACCTTAATGTGACAACTGTCTGGTGCATTCTTGCTGAATGTCACAGAATGAGGGATCTTCACGCAAGTTATTACTTTCCGCACCGGAATGAGCTGGGTAGCTGCCATCTGTCTTTAGTACACGGAACGGTTTCGTTCACACTGAAGTGCAGAATCTTTCTTTGTTTATGGGGAGGAGGACCTCTATTTAGTTTTTTTGGGGGGGAGGGTGATGCCACACATATTTTTAATAGGAAAAACATTGTAATTTTATCATTCATCGGGTCATTAAATTGCATAAAGATGAATCGAGCCTCTGACATGGCTGCACGATAAACCAGAGGAGAGCCAGCCAGGGGGCTATGCACCTCTTTGGTGAACAAGTGGTTGTAATCTTGACAGCAATGAACATAATTTCCCACAAGAGAAAAAGTGTACGAACCCCCACTGATTCTGTTGGTGCTAACACTGCCGTTGCTTAATATACTTAGCTGCCTGTACTTGAATTATCTACTTGGTATCTACTTGTATTATCTCATCGTCAACCAGCAATTTAAATCTTTCTCTGAGATATCACTACTGCTGGCCTCGCGTGTTGCTGCTGGCATGAAAGGACCCACACAGTTCCGTGCTGCTGTTCTTAATAGCGTACATGATTATGGTCGATAACTCCCCTCAAACCAGACCTGCTTGCCATGGTTCTGGTTTGGAAATCAATCACTCTTTGAGCACTGTCCTCGGCACTGCACATTTCTTCTTACAGAAAGAGCAACAGAAAGCACTAGTGGTAGACATTAGTGGCAGCAGGAGTAGCTTCAGCGACACGGTGTCACACCAGAACAATCAGGGATAAGAGAGGTAGCGCGGAGTATATGAGAAGGTGAATCAGCGTATTGCGTAGTAAAAGCCGGTTCGGATGCTGACGGGGAGGAGGCAGAGGCATGGAGTTCGTGGAATCTGAGTCACTGGTGATAGGGTGAGGTGTCAATGTACATCATTGTTTTCTTGGCCCATGCCATCAAATTGAGCATTTGAAGATGATACATGTATTTTCACAATGTTTTACAGCCAAGAGGCGTTGAATTTTGTTTTATCTTTTCTCGTTGACATTGTAATCTGTTTACCCAGATAGGTAAATAGTCTACCATATCAATTGGTTCGTTTGGTTAGTTTGTAAGGACTTTTTTCCTAAGATTTATTTTTAGGCTGACTTTTTGCTTTCATGGTTAAGTTCTTGGAACATTTTTTTGAATCTCTTCTAAGTTATCAACTATGAGTACAATATCATCTAAAAATCTGGGATGATTTAGGTAACTCCCATTGATCTTAACCCACGACTCAAGAATAAAAAATTTTACGAGTAACAATAACGACTTTTTTGACTCACTCAAAACATCAGATTATTTTTTTTCATCATTATGACGATTTTTAATGTCTTCCTTATTCAGGAACTTGTTGATATATCAGTAAACAATCAACTGAATTGGGTAGCATACAGAGTAAACTTCAGTTTGAGGAAAGGTTAGCTGCCATGCGGTCTAGAAGCCATCTGCATATTGGAAAAATAGTTACCTGCATCGTAATGATTGGCGCCTGGTAAAAAAATACCGACATCAAGATAACTAATTGCCTAATACTATGATACTAGTGTAAGGGTTGTAAGACGTGACATGGGCAGCTGAATGGAGAGTAAGACACCTTAGTCAGCAGAAAAGAACAGAGTAGGCGTTCTGACTGCATCCGCACACCGGAATTCATCCAACAGCTGAAGGACAGGTAGAGTGAAGAGCCGGAGCAAGGGAATCAGGGCTTTGTCGAGAGAGATGAGTGTTGGAGTTACCACCCTAAAACTAGCCTTTAATGAGGACCTTCGCTACCACTCGCACAGGAGGCGCAATGGATAAATTCTGACAGCCAAGGCCAAGGAAAACCACGTAACGAAGGCAAAGAAGTCCATGAAAGGCTGAAGTATCCTGTTGAGCCAGTGACGATCTGGTTCTTCTCAGATGGGAAAAAAGCTTCTATCAGGAAATGGTGAACAAAATCTAGGAAAAAGGGGGTTTGCCTATAATCCATGCAACGTTCCACGTATTATGAAGACCAAGTTCGATCAGATTTTGCTGGTCTGTGGGTATGTCTCTAGTGAGGGTGACGCTATACCCCTCCCCGCCCGCAAATCTTTTACAGTGTCTTAGGCTCAATTAAAACGGCAATGTGGCGCTGCTGGTGATTCTATCTAGTCATTCCCTGGATGGAGAGGGTTGGTGTTGGAAGGGCGTACGTCCGGTAAGAGTCAAAAGTGGTTTTGAGAGATTTCTGCCACTTCAAAAGCCCCACTTTTTGGACTCCTTGATACTAAGATTGTAATCCCGGGATTACTATGTGTTAGGCACGTTGGGAAAGACACCATCCGCTTTGCCTGCAAAACCAAGCCCGTGCTGGTGGCCAAGATCTAGGAGTTGTTCGAAAATATTTATAGAGACACAGTGAGAAACGCCAGATCTTGAGGCCGTGGTGGAACCTGAGGTCGGCTACCTTGGCTAACCTGTTATTTCCCAGCCGAATCTAATTGATTTTAAATAATTTTAAAATATATTTATTTTTAGCTAAGATATTGCAGGGGTTTTTCTTTTATGCGAACCCTCAAATCTAGCTCAAGCACCCTGTACTAAGGCAAATTATAAATAAAATATATATATAATAATAGTGTGGACCACTAATGATTCAAATTTAAATGTGTATTCATTTTTTAACTCTTTTTTTCTCTTATTCCTTTTATCCTGAAGATGGATTAAGTAGCGTCCGAAACATTGCAACATACTCTGATGGCACTCGATGTGATTTTATATTTCATTATATATATTTATATATGTATATGTATGATTAGGGGAAGACTGAGTTAGGTTAAATTTAGCTTTGAGAAGCCTGTCTTTATTTGTATTAATTTTAATTATAGAATTGTTAATTGCGGGAGAGGGGAGAAGAGAAAATTAATTGGAGTATATCCATTTTATTTAATAAAGATTTTTTTATTAGGCCAAGAGCTTTCGCCTTTCCTAAGGCATCTTCAGACGGATGTCTGATAATATAATTTGTTTGAGGCTGTTTTGGCCTACATCATTGCAGTCGGCTTACCTTCTTTACCAGATGTACGACCTTGATCCTGAGTCTGCGTTGAGTAGCTGATTGCAGCTTTGAATAAATGGTATTCTTTTTCTTCTTTGTAGAGAATAAGGGTAAAGCTAAGCTACTCCCCATCCTTGTTTCCGCTGGCAGAGCACAATAGCAGTTAAAGTATATCGTAGGTTGTCCAAGTAGAGCAGTGGTCACCAAACCTTTTTCACAGTGGGCCAGATAACTGAGAGAATGACGAGCGCGGGCTGCATAACCATTTTGTTCAATACAATATAGTGAATACACAAAAAATAAAGACAACCAACATATTGATTTAATAAAAAGGTATCAAAGAAGGCGTCGTTAGCAATAAGATAGTATTATGACACCCAGAGCGCACATATCCGCGTCTCACAAACTAAGCAGCAAAAAGGTTAGTGAGATTTGTGAAATTGGCGTTTAGCTTTGAAGATATCATCAATATTTGCCCTGTAATTGCTGAATCCAATCAAGAGAATTGCTTTCAAATGTTCCTTTGTGGCACAGTGCAGCTGCGGGCCGGAAGAACTGACCTCGCACGCCAGATCTGGCTCGCAGGCGGTAGTTTGGAGACTCCTGAAGTAGAGCGTAGCAAGAATATCATCCGGTAGCACATATTGATATATTTTATGCTTAGGGCACACAATGTAACACTAAAGAAACTTCCTTGCAGGACGCCCTCCTCCTGGTCTATTGGGGCGGAGAAGGCTCCCCCTTCCGCCCGTTACAAGGATTCGACGATCTTGCACAAATTCACGAATAAAGATTGGTAGGCCACACTTCGTCCCTATCCTGTGAAGCGTCTTGATGTTAGCGCATCCATGCGATATCATAGGCCTTCTACAGATCAGAAAAACCGTAGCGCAATGATGTCTGCAAAGGAGGACCTCGCATACGCCAGTTTCGTGTTGGAGAAGCGCATCCGACGCGGAGTGGAAATTGCGGAAGCTGTATTGTGCAGAACACAAGTGGCTTCCACTCTCCAGAAAAAAGAGTTAATCTAACACTTACTATTTCTCCATCAACTTGAACTGGAAGACATTTAGAGAATTTTTTTATTTATATATCTCATCTGGCGACTGTCTTTTAGGGCATAAGTCGCCGTACTCAAGCTAGCCTAAATCTGGGCTATATTAAAAGCCAAATTAAAGAAAACAAAACAAAAAATGAAAATACAAACAAAATGCAAAGGATAAACAAACAAATTGAAAAATATAGAGCGAGCTCCATCGACGGGGAAAGGCCCGCCCTGCCACGCCGAAGAAGACCGCGATCCATATTTAAATATTAAATAACGTGGAGAAGGCCGGCCTCCTCCCAAAAGTCTAAAATTCCACAGGTCGGTGTGCACGAACTCGGCCTGAGTACAAGGGACAGGCGGTAGCGACCCCGCCCATTCCGGCACCGGGACATGTTTCGTGCGCGAAACCCCCCGACTGGGACATTCGACAAGAATGTGCCGAACAGTCTTGGGAACGACGCAGTCGTCGCAATAGGGCGCTGGTGAGTGCTCCATCAGAAGCGATGCGTCACACGAGTGTGCCCGATTCGAAGACGACAGAAAGCAACCTGAAGCCGTCGCGGCATTGGGGGATAGGTCCATGGGAACAGTCGCGGCGCAATGACACGCAACTTTAAGTTCTCTTCGACCGTCTCCTATCTTCTTTGCCAAGCAGTCCGAAGAGCTTCCCGTATTCCTGCAATGTAGTCGGTGTGAGAAAAAGCGAAAAGCTGGTCCGGTCGCAGAGTCCTAGCGAACTTTTTGGTGCCCTCATCGGCGTGCTCATTCCCGGCAATTCCTACATGTCCAGGAATCAAGCAGGAACCAGATAATCTTGACATCCGCCCGGCCTGCCAAAACCGTGGCGTCACGGGTATCGCAAACCAGGGGATGCGGAGATTTTAATGCCCCGAGAGCACTCAGGGCGCTTTGTGAGTCGCTATAGATCACAATCTAGTTTCAGAACCGGGCACGTCACGTAATCTCCCGTACCGAGTGGTGTATTGCCACCAGCTGGGCCGTAAAGACAGACGCAGCGCCTGACAGAGCCCCGCTGACTTGAAACAGACATTTAGAGAAATTGGGTGGAAATCGGCCAGTCTAGAGTAATCTATCCCGATTTTTGAAACGCGAGCACACTAACCATGTGCCAGGAGTCTGGGAGGATAACCTGTGTCCATATCCTATTGAACAGATCTAATTAAAATGACATGATCTTGCTTATCTAGATGTCGATGTATGGCAAACGGAGCATCGTCAGAAGCATAGGCAGCGTCCGTACATGAAGCTAGAGCGGAACCCAACTCAGTCAATGTAAATTTGTCGTTGAAGAGGTAAAGTTAGGTTGGTGGTTTTCAGCGGAATTACGATGTGCACTGAATGCTGGTGAAGCTGCATCTTGGCTAGAGAATGTGGAAAAATCGTGCGCAAAACTCTCCGGCACATCTTCTATATCTCTGTAAGAGATGTCTTCCCAATGCCCGCAAGTAATTGCGCCCAGTGTACTTCCATATATATCTAAAGCTAGCCCTAGCTCGATAGGATTTCATGACGGTGAAATCATCTGAATTGCCTGCATAGCATATGTAGGTACAGCGCTTCTGTCCGAGGGCCGTTTTACACCCGACCAACCATCAAGGAAACGGACGGCGTAAAAAACGATCAGACGTTCTAGGAATAGTAGCTAGGACTACGGCGACGAGGTTGCCTGAGAATATCTCCACAACCTAACCCCCCTCAACTGGGATAGATAAATCAGTCATTTCCTCGAATGCGGACCACGACACCCACGGGTGGTAGCGTTCCAGAACATGATAGCTGAATGTCAAAGTGGTTACTACAATGAAGGTCATCGACCACCTCACAACCAAATTTAGGTTATGCATACAGAGGTCACAGAGACATATCAAAGTAAGAAAATGTATCGGTTCTGGACTGATGTCTAACCTCATATACATTTATGACATCCATCTCCAGCTCGTCGATCAGTTCGGCTAGGATCTCAACCTAAGGTTTGATCGTTTAGTCCACCAAGCGGGCGTACGACCATCTCCATGGGTATCTTCCATTCTAAGAGGGCACATACATCTCCTCCGAACTAGGTCTAGAGGGCATATTCCTTGAATGGAAATGCCGTGGACCCCGGGCTACCTGGGTGGAGCTGCGAAGGCTCGTCTCCTGCCTTTCCCCGTTAGCTATCTTTTTGCAAGATACCATGCTGGGCGCGTGCTCCCTGCCCACTGATCAGGGGTATAAGAATTTTGCGACCCAACATCACGGGATGGGGTCAGATAAAGAGGAGGTGCCATTTACACCCACCATTGTCTCCATTCTTCTCTTTGATTTTAACTACTCATTCCTGGCAGTAGCAATGCAGCTTTACATGGTACGGTTGGCGAGGCCTTTTCTACTGCTCAGGAAATTAAAGGGTAGACAACAACTCTGGAGAGAATACTCTATCAATCCTAGGGGTCAGTTCTTTGCCAAACTGGTCGAAGAGCTGTAGATAGGTTTCATAAATGTGAATGAGTTTACGCATCAATGTCCGAGAAAAACTTCTACTTCATCGACTGTATTGATCACTATCTAATTAAAATATCATTTTCTGGACCACTGCCACCTCACAGACTCCCAGGTGCTGCTTGGCGCGGGCGCGTTGGTCCAAATTTCAGGAATGACTGATTTATCTGTCCCAGCCGAGGAGTTTAGGTAGGTGGATGAGCCCCTTGACTTTTTCTCCAGTAACATCATCGCCGTAGACCTAACATCTTTTCCTAATACGTCTGTTCCTTTTACACACTAATCGCTTCCGTGGTGTTATGCCTACTTACATGCGTTATAAACGCCTCTTGAACGATTTCACTGTCTGTAAATTTTCGTGGAGCTAGAGCTTGGTTCCAGTATGTTTTGAAGCACGCCTGCTGTTCTTACCTAGAAAATTGCATCTAGCAGAGGTGTGGAAGCGTGTTAAAAGGATTCGAGGCAAGTTCTCTTAGGACCCACTTCCTGTCTCCAAGATAATGCGACGACAATCTTGGACCCAGCGTCCCTGGATTAGTCTTTCAAGACTCTTTTCTCCTCATTCTCTAGCCGAGATGATGCTTCGCCAGCATTCAATGCACTTCATGATATCGCTGAAGGCTGCCGACTGGACTTTACCTCTAGAGGCGGAGAGCCCTTCAAGGACATCTTTACATTGAGTGAGTCCCATTCTCGCTTTGTACACCGACAGCGCCCCCTTGTCTGGACGACGTCACGTATGCCCTTATTTGACACCTAGGTGAGTGACGCATGGCCTTTCTATTAGATTTTTTCAACAAGATCTGGACAGAGGGTATCCTTATAGAAGCCTGAATAATGGCTACTGTGCTCGCTTTCCGGAAACTCGGGAGAGATCACTCTATCCCTGCTGTTTTCGTTTTAATTTCTTTAACCTCCGGCCGGTAAAAATTAGTGAAGAAAATGTTACATGTTAGAATAGACTTTTCTTGGTTGGCGAAGGCTAGCTCTCTTCCACACTGTGCAGCTTCCACAAGTTCCACTCCACCTTAGATGCTCTGATCCGACTAGAAAATGAAGTCTGCGAGGTCTTCCTTCGTACACAGCACAAGCAACTGTGTCTTTTCGATATGAACACGGCTATTTTATCTCATGGTAATATGGATTCATGGAGTCTCTTCACTGACTGGGTTCGCAGAGACGCGTCCCAATTTTTATCTTGGACTTTTGCAAGATCGTCGATTCCGCGCACTGGCGGGGAGAGCCGTCTCTGGCTCAATCGAGCAGAAAGAGGGACTCCCGAACGGAAGTGTCCTTAGTGTTACACTCACTGCCCTGAAAATCAAAGGTATCACTTCCATTCTGTCGGAAGATGTTCTCTGGCAAGTCTGGAGCATAGACTCCAACAGGCATTGTACCGCATCTCTTCCTATGCCGAAGCGCACAAGTTTCGTTTTTTTGGCCAGATTAAGGAGTTGCGTTTCTGCCGCAAACCATGCCTCCAACCCGACCCGGACTTGTTCATAAATGAGGTTCTCCTGGAAGTCATGGATTCGCACCGTTTGCTTGGTTTTGTTTACGACCGATGCCTCAGCTAGGAGGCTCCTTCTTACAGCCCTTTGTCGTTATTTGCCTTATGATGTTCAGCACTTTGAGTGATAATTGGGCTACTCTCTTGCTTTTCTATAGATCCTTTTTTCGTTTGGAGCTTGACTACCAATTCAAGTTTTATGCATCATTAAACGAGCGTGAATTTCAGAAAGTGGTGTAAATCCACCACAAAGGTCTTTCCCTGAAGACCGGTGCCTTCAACACGTCACCCATTGACACTCAACTTTTCGATGTTGGGGATATGCCACTCGGTGTGAGTCGTGTACAATACTTATACATCCTTTATGCGCAAGCCGGGCCCCTTCCTCAGTCGCCCATTTCGACGGTGCATATGCCAACAATAAACGCTAGCCATACCTAAAGCCCTTTTGGTTTAGGGATAGGAAACTCCCTCGAGATCTCATTCGGTGGCGCTTCTGGTTCTTCCCATGATTCTAACCTGCAGAGTACCAAAATTGAATATTTGTAGCCACGCCTCTGCCCCAAAAGCTTGTACAGTGCAGAGAGTTTTTCATTCGGCCTTTTTGCAGCACACTTCTTGTCACGATGCATCTGTGAGAGTGTATATGTATGGCTTCGATTCCAATATCACCTCAATATCACCTCTGTTTGAAGTATGTGGGGATCGACCAGGCGTTACCGCGAGCTTGATGGATGCCGATTTTGCGTTGCTGAGCATATGAGAATAGCGGTGGATGAGGGCGCCATAGTGCTGGTGAGGACTGAGCGACCAGCTCAGCTTTTGGGCTTTCTCACCGAGTACATAGCAGCAATCAGGGCAACCCTCACGGCTGCCCCCTTTCAAAAAGATGGTAGGCGGCCAATGGAAGTTAAAGTTGCGTGCCATGCCCTCGCGACTGTTCCCATGGATCTATCCCGAAAGCAGGGACGGCTTCAGGTCGCTTTCTGCCGCCTTCGAATTGGTCTCCTCACCATAATGCAAAGGATGCTTTGTCCCGCCGACTGTTCAAACCCACTTGTCCCTGAGGCTTCGAATTCCAGACAACCAGAAATATCCGCAATGCTGTTTAATCCACTCCTGGACGACGAGCTTGACATATTTATCGTCCCCAAACCGGCATCCACGCAGTGCAGACTTGAGCTGGCAGAATAAAAAGTAGTCGCTAGGGGCCAGATCTGGACTATAGGGGAGATGGTTGCGCTCCTCGAATCCGCACTGGCGCAGGGCAGCTTGTGCAACTCTGGCCTTGTGGATAGAGGCATTGTCGCGGAGGAGCAGGACACCGCGTTTCAACTTGCCGCGCCGCTTCTGACGGATACACTTCTTTAACCCAGCTAGTTTTTCGGCGTAATATTGGCCTTTGATGGTCCTTCTTTGAGGTACATAGTCCACCATAAACACACCCTCAGAATCCCAGAAGATGGTGGCCATGATCTTCCCGGCTGAGGGTTGGGTCTGGAACTTGATAGGGGTTGGAGAGTCCCTGTGTTTCCAGGCCATGCTTTCGAGCTTGTTCTCAGGATCACAGTGATGGACTCACGTTTCATCACCTGCCACTATGCGTGAAACGAATCACGCAGGTTTTGGTTATACAGGAGCAGCAGCTCCTTCGAACTTTGACGACGTTGAAGTCGATCATAGGGCATGAGGTTTCTAGGGACCCAACGGGCAGAGACTTTGGTCATGAAAAAATAGTCTTGGATGATGTTAATAACACTTCCAAGTTCTCGCTCGATTTCTTTGACCTTCACGCGTCGATTTTCAAGGTTTATCCTCTCCACACGGGCCACGTTTGGCCACGTTTGGTCACGTCTGACGGGCGTCCTGGACGGAGGTCATCTTCAAGGGACTCACGACCATGGCGGAACTCCCTATTCCAGCGAGCAATAGTTTCATAGGAAGGGGTGGTGTCGGTGTACACTGAAACCATGCGTTCATGGATCTCTTTTGCATTCTTGCCTTCCTTGGTCAAAAATTTGATCACTGCGTGGTACTCAACCTTCTCCAATGTTGAAAACTTTGTGACTGACGATATGCGATCAGCTACTGCTTCTTAAATAGACGAGGCTAGAGCGTGTGGCTGCAGGTCCTGACTTGTCATAATTTTTCCTAACACCCTCACAAACAACCATCCCCCTTCCTCTGTTTTGCTCCACCAATTTGCAAAACTTATTGACCGCCCCTTCTTTCTTCCTATCTAGTTGTAGCTGCATTTCCTCTGCTGCAAAATAGTTAGTTACAGCAAATAGAAGAACTGAGATATCATACCAAAGGGGAAATCGCGCATCTTCATCTCCGGTCCCAATCTCTTGGTGGTGGGGTCGCAAAACCCTTATACCACGGCAGGGTAGGTAGGAGGCACGCGACAATCATAGCCTCCTATTACCAACTTGCTCCTTCCATCAGCGAAGCCAATAATTAAAAAGCTTTCCAAACGATCGGGATAAAAGAAACGGCTGGCTATCTCTGAATGAAGGGCCTCGACGTAATTGATGCTCCGAGCACCGCACTTGCGACTTAAGTATTCGTCTGGGCTTCCGCACATGATAGCGCCGCGATGCCAGGCGTGGTCGGTATTAGCCTAGTCGCTTGAAGAAATAGCAGCAGACTTGTCCTTACCCGGAGCCTCTAGGAAAGGAATTCCTTCTCCTCTTCCATATATTCTTATGTTTTCTTATCTCTAGACAGGTCGGAGAGGCGTGAAATCGCTTCAGTTTTTCCCTGGAACGGGCCCTAAGGCCGGACGGATCATTTGCGATTATTTCTTTCTCCATTATGCAGAAGTATTTGGCCATCTAGGGGCACCAGGGGGGGGGGGAGTGTTCTTTATCTCTTTGTGAGTCCTTAGGAGCCCATGCCGCCAGAAAAGTGCCTACAAAGAGCCGGGAGTAGGTTTGGTCTCTTCACCAAGTCCAGCTTCGCCACAATGGAAAACCCTGCCATCTAGGATGGAGGCTCCTCCGGGACCAGTTCCATCTAGAGAGGGGCTTACAACAGGGCTCCTCTCCTAGGTGTCGAGTATTGCACTGTGGATTCATTTGTCCTATGACCTGTGACCATCGTCGCTGTGTTCAGCAAGTTGACTCGCATCAAGTTAACAAACCTCGTATCTACGAGGTATATGGGCAAGCCTCAGGTGACGATGCCCCTTTTTCCTACTTTAAAAGGAACGTGATGAGTCACTTGACCCCGACGGGAAGAGCGGGGAGAGTGGGGCGCATCCTATATCTTTCCATGTTTTTGGCGGACCCCTGAGACAGCAAAGATGTGGCCGAAGCAAATGGAGAGTCGCTTGGACGACCACTCTACAAAATGAGCTTAAGTGGAAACCAACAGTTCAGTCAAAAACGGAGAGAGAGAAACTCTCTCTCTCCGCTAAAAGGATTTTATAGGGGCTTTTGAGAAAGCAGATTGGGGGGGGGGGGTCATCTACGTCAAAAAGCTGGAGCAGACCTGGGGCGTCTCCGAAGATGACAACGGGGAAACCCCTTAGACGTATTTATGAGGTAGAAGGGAAGCCTCTCCACCTGTCAGAGTGGTGCATTCTTTGACCCCCTCGTTCGCTGCAGAGAGAAGGGAAGTAGCCAAAAATGCTGATAAATAATGAAGAGAACCTTTCAAAGCACACGGAAATCTCCTCCTCTTCTTATGACAATTGAAAGGAAAAAAAGTGTGGTTAGTGGGCTATATCCCATGTCCGGCCGCTTCCGCCTATAGTGCCTTGGGTCTTCCGACTTTTCATTGGTCCGCCTTGGGTCCATTAACGATGGTGTCTGCAACCTAGGACAGAGACGCACACCTGTCAGGAGTTACCCAGATGCTGGTCCTTCCCCAAAGGTCTCAAGTGGACAGCGGGAGATGCAGGGCTAAAGGGTGGATATCTTTAATCCTTGAAATGACTGCCAAGATCAGAAGATCTGTTGTGCCATACCAACAGACGGGATCTGAGCTTTTTATTTGGTCTGGCACTTAACATGCCAGGAAAGCCGCAGAGCCATATCCACCCATAGAATAGCCACAGGGAAGTGGACAGCTTATTAAACTCTGAGAAGTTGTTATTGGGGCAAAACCAATATTCCTATTATTCGCGCCCCAATCCCCCCAAGGTGGTCAGATCCATTAGGGCTATATAGAAAGTTGAGGGAATAGTTGTAGATAAAACGAGCAGGAAGTGCACCAGCAACTTCCACAGGCTCCTTCTAAGAGTTTAATTCAACCAAGAGTTACGGGGCATCCCTAATTTGCACTCTGTTCCAGTTAGAACAGCTCATCCTGGTAGTAAGTTCAACTAGACAAAATGTTGATGGAATAATCGTGGAGTAAAAAAAGAAATAAGAGTACCTTGGTGATAGGGAGCGAGGGGAAAGCGCACCCGCAACTTTCTCAGATGCCACCAGAGAGTCCAAGTCGACCCTCTGACAGGGTTTCCCTAATGGTATTATATAACGTGAGGACGTGCAGCTCCTTTATGTACTGAGTGTAACAGGCTACACAAAGAACTTATTATGGAGGGTTAATCATCCAAGAATGTGATCTATTTAAGAATGAAGGGAGGAGTCCGTTAGACCTGCATAGGCCTCTTCACAGAACCAGAACGAAATTGTTGTAGTTTCAACTGCTTATTTAAGTTATAATATTTTCGCTGCTGATAAATTTGAAACTAAAATACCAGAGAAGTCACTTCATTAAACTTTTCTTAAAAAAAAACTTACAAATTTTATTCAACCAATTTTCTTTGCTATGTGAGTGATAATAATATGTTGAAATTTACAGGCAGATTAATATTACCAACTTACATTGACTTTAAATTTTTTTACCTAATTACTTGAAATTTCCTCCTTCAGTAACTAATGGCTAGGAAAATCCTTCTGGTAAGGTTTTCGAAGGAAGCAAACGTCAAAATGAAGCGATTGACCAAGAAAACTACCTAAAAGGATCAATCACATTTGTGTTACAATTAATTCCCTATAGCTTAATTACGAACGGTCCGTCAATCTTCTCATCTCCTTGATTCTTCTGACAATTTGTGAACCCAAAGTTCTTTGGAAATATCAGTGGAGGAAAGACTTTGACACATCTGGGCTTAGAAGAAAGCTCTTTAATTTTGCTGAGCGAAATAAATAAGCTCGGAGCTGTTATTTATTTTGTGTTCTCAAATCAATATTTCCTATTTTATAATCTTCTCGTTCCTTTATAGCATTTTATGATCATGTGGGTTGTGGTGTTGCGTTAGTTTCATCAGAAACTAAAGATTTTACAGGATAAAAACTTTAGTTGTTTAAATTCTTCCAAATTTGATCCAAGCTGATTAAAGATAATTGTTTCAAATCCTAAGCTTTTTTTAAGCTGCATTCATGCTTATACCAATTTTCAAACAAACTAATCCTTGGCTTTTTTGGAGGGTTTACAAAAGTAGTGTGAGAGGGCACATGCACTATTTCAAGAACAATGTTTAGAACGTGTGACTATTTTTTTTATCTATACTGCTGCACGTCCAATAATTATTACGATAGGGACGAGTGTGGTAGTTCTTCCTCATCTTTCATATTCACCAGACCTTGCAGCATGCGAGTACCATTTATTTAATCAATTACTGCATTCCCTAAATAACAAAACTTCATATATTTCCTTAAAACCGACGTTTCTTTAAAGAAAGCTTAACGGCATCTTTCACCCTTTGTTGGGTCTATCCCGGCGTGGAAAAAATAGTGGTGAATTTTAAAGAGGTAAAAAAGACAATCCCCAGTGAGAGTTCAAATTTCAAAATTTTGGGGCCTTCCGAAGCAGGTCAAAGGGCTTATATGTAAGAAGGAGATTCATTATAAATGGGCAGCAGGTGAGGTTTATGAAACAGGTGAGTTTTACGAGAGAACTGCTCCCTTTGGAGTCAAAAACGCAGGTTGCGAAGTTGTGAACAAACTAGAGAGGTTCGAAGATTCGTTGTTTGTGATCGAGGGCCAAGAGAGTTCCAGTAATCAAGGCCGTAGGTAATGAAAACATGAATGGCTCTCTCATAACTGTTGCTGTCAAAGTTAGCTAAAATTGAGAAGAAAACAGATTTATGATTTGTTAATGTTAGCAATATAGTCTATGAGAGATAGCTCAGTGAGCAATATGCCCCAGCATTTTGTTAGTATTGATAGAACCTTTTACACCTTGTTTCAACGCATGTGAATCTTCCGAAAATAATACTATTAGCTCCTTTCGTATGGCAACCAATAATAGGATTTGTCCGTTCATTTGATATACCGATCCCATAGCCCATGAATTTACCATTCCCTATGGTTCTATTCATCTGCCGCTTAATTTTTCAACTTAAAGCGAGATCGGGTCATTAATGTATAAAATTATGCTCCTCGGTAGTAAACTGGAATTAGCTCTAATTATAGCAACCCGCTGTGTATGATTTGAGAGCCAAATTTCGAGCTAATTCAAAACTTTTTCCTCTTATTCCGTGCCCTTAAGGCTTAACAAAAAGGCGCTGCATTCAAACGTTATCAAAGGCGTTATGAGAATCTATGGGAAAATATTTACTATTTTGTGCTATTCTTAGATGAGAATAATTTTTGAAGTTTGGCGTCTTGTTACTCCTTTGAGCTGAACTGGGAGTATCCCCTCCCTAAGAGACGCTGAAGAATTAGAGGATGAAGATTAAGATGAAGAATATAAGTGGTAATGAGGACATCTCCATCAAGTAAAAATGTTGCTCTCCAAAAATCACCATTGGGTAAGTTTGAAAGGTACCAGCATACCGCAGCTAACATCTGGCGAACTGCGTCCCTTTCCGTCCCCAAAACACGCCGAGAGTTTTGGGCTCAATGATGTCTTCACAGTTTCACATCCTCTATTTTGACCACTTCATTTACAAATGTCCTCCCACCAACTTTAGGTGGGGGAGGACCTCGTTGGTTTGTGTTGTAAATTGAAATAAAAAATATAAAAAAATCGTACGTAAAGGGTTAAAAGTTTCGGGACAACCCGGAAGTGGAAGCGTTTTCTAGTGTTTTCTAGCTTCAACTCCTCCATTCCACGAGAAAAACAACTGCATAAGAGAAAATACTCTCATTAATAAAGTCCCTTTCCCCTCGTTTCCCAACCGTAGTGTCTTTAAGCCTCAAGTCCTGATAAGAGAAAATCGTGCCCGAAAATAGAGTCCCGCCTCCCACCGACCAAAAAAATCACAATCGGACTTACCGAAATTACTCCCGCTTCGACCCTTTTACAGATGTTCGCCGACAAGGCATTTCATGGAGTGTTTCTTATCTCAAAAATTTTTGTTTAGGATTAGATAAAATAAACGAATTCCTTACTGTTAATAAGTATTAAATAATCTACCTAATTTGGAGGTTATCAGAAACAACACTGGTCTACAAGGTTTTTGGTGTTTAGGAAATGGAAATTATTCCTGCAAGAGATCGGTCCCCTGAATCGAAAGATTACCTCCATTTTGATCTATCAAGTCTAGTTTTTAAATTATTGAACATCCTTTTATAATACATAAATTAAGTTTGAGTCAAAGTCCATATGTTAATAAGTCTGTGTATGATTCAATGTCCATATGTATATCTCATAAGTGTTTATATGTTATAAATTAGTCACTATGTATGTGTGTACGTCCACTACATTGTATTCTTTACTTTATCCTAATTCTAATTATTTTCTTTTTTTCCGATTTTTCCGATGTTGTGGTGAACTAAGCACTAGAAAATGAGCAAAATGTCCTCTTCACAAAAGCGTTGCCTTAATTCTCCAAATGTGTTATGGAAACACAAAAGTAAAAACTATAAAGACCTTTTTACCAACTTGATATCAACTCATATTGGTGCGAATTTCAAAATGCATTTTCTTTTTAGTCATCTTGATCGTTTTCCTGAAAATCTCCGAGATGTTAGTGACAAAGAAGGCGAACGATTCCATCAGGACATCGAAGAGATCGAACCTCGTTACCAACGATCTTGATAGCTGTGATGATAGCAGACTGTTGCTGGTTTTTAAAATGAGATACTCCTGTTGTTCAACATCAATGGTGCGCAAATAAGCGTAAATTTATCCTTAAATTTTCAGCCAAAGATCTTTGCCAAGGTGCATTTTCAATTTTTAATTTTTACTTGTGCTTTGTTTGTTTATGTGTTATGCTGTCTTAATTGTTTTATATTAATTGACTCTTGTAGAATTAAAATAGTTTAAATAAAGAAATAGTCTTGTTTAATTGCACTAAAAATCAATAATATCAACTCATGTAAACCTTTGGAAATATTTTCATGCTCAATTTTAGCATCTAATAGAGCCAAAATGAGGAGAGACAGAAAACTAGACCTGATGGGGGAAAACTGAAGTTATTTTCGAATTTAGCAGAAACAAAATCACTTAAGGATTCGTCCAAATATTTCAGGCACCAGACAAAAGAATATTTGTTGTCCAGTGTAATCCGTCCTTGTTTTTTTGTGGGTCGATATATCACATTTTTCTCTCTACATTCTTCACTCATTTAATACTGCTTTTATATTTTAAAGAGCAAATATTTTACGCTGTTAAATAAAGAGAATTACTTTTCTTCTATATACAGAACTATTTTCGAGACTTCTTACCTCATCTTTCAGCTGTAAGATGAAAAAAGTCTCTTAAACTTCTCTTGTACTTAAACTTTGTTCTCATTTTACTCTCCCATTGTTTCATTTTTTAGGTTCATCTCTCTATTCTTATTCCGGCAATCTATCGCCAAATTCAATCTTCATGTGTAGGTTTATAGCCCCAAATTTCCCTCTAAATCTATTCAGAATAATGATATTTGCTCTCATATTTCGTCTATACATCAGAAGTTTGTACTATGGCACAATCCTGGGAGCCATAAACTTACCATAAAGGTTCACCTTTGATGATTCGTTGACTGTTTTATGACTACAGTAAAGAAAAGTAATGTCTTCAGTAGGAAAAGGATACCAAAATATGGTATCGTATTATCGTACATAAAAAATAATTCAGATCCTATTAAATTATATATTTCATCATTGGAAAGGATGGTAATCAATGTTTTTTTATCAACCAAATAACAAAAATAACGAAAGAAAAGAGATATAAATAAATAAAGGTAAGGAAATGTCGCCCAAAATATATTTTATCGCCTAAGGAAAAGGGACTGTAGCGACCAATTCTTGAAGGGGGGGGGGCGGAGGTCTTCATTTAATGTTTCTTCGATGACTTGGCTAAAGAGATTAAGTCATCCTCCTCTAAATGAGCACCTTCTGGAAGTTAACAGTTAAATCTGCTTGTTCCTGGAAGATCTAAAAGCTAGTGGAGAGAAAATAAAGCGCAAGATTTATTTCCAAGGCAAAAACCTTGAAAGATCCTTAAAGAAAAATTCTACTAATCACCTCAAGCCTTTCGCTAGACGAGGGATACGCCCTTTGTCCGTTAGCATCGCGGTACCGGCTTCGATCCCGGCGAGAGCGGACGCAGGCGTCAGCGCACGGAAAGTTCTGGCTACCGATTGGTGGACGCGCCGTGCTCAGCCCTGTGGTAGATCTTACACTTCTAATCGCACACACATATAATTAAAACACTGCTTTCTTTTCTCTCCCGTCTTCGCAGCACAACACATACACAATATCCTGCCGATGGGTATATATATCCACATACCTCTGACGCAGAACAGGCCTTTCTGCCCCGGAGCGACGAAGGTTCCACCTAAACGCTGTTAGGTGTCAAAACATAATACTCCCTGGTAACTCTGCCCAAAGAGGCTTGGTCCCTAGTGCCCTTGGGCCTACCATTGATTGTCATACTTACCTTTATGGCTGTTTCATTATCCTCTCGGAATCTGCCGGGATAAAGGCAGGTTGGCGAACCACTACAACTAATTATCAACTGAATTATCCATTCGAACAAGACAGGAATTTTTGAGGGGTGGGTGGGGGGCTAAACAGGTTCCCATTCATATAGGAATTAACGGGGAGGGGATTATAAAACCTTCCTTTGTTGAAGATTACGGAGACTTTCTTCCCTGGTGGGTGTCGCCAGATTGGGGGCTTAATTAAGATCGTTGAAGATTAACGGCCATTTGGGCCGAGTTCGCCTCCTCCTTTGTGGCGGTGGCCAAACGAGTTTTCTTCCTTGAATTGTGAACCTTCCAAACACTTTTACTTTCCGTAAAGTTTCTTGAAGAACTTCTTCTACAAAATTCATTGCATAGATGCCATCATCGGCCTGATTTTACCACTAAAAAATTCCCCCCAAATTACACCTGATTCACTAATGAAAATAATAACATAGCGAAATAAAATAAACAAATAATTACTGTTAAAAAATCTAATAAAATCGTAGTGTTTCAAAAATAAATCCTGCAATAAATGGGTTGGATAAAATAATTTTAACACCAGCTGTTTCTACTGTTATTTTATCACCATCTGCTTCTACTGTAATTTTAACACCATATGTTTCTACTGTAATTTCAACACCAGCTGTTTCTACTGTAATTTTAACACCAGCTTTTTCTACTGTCATTTTAACATAATCCATTTCTACTGTAATTTTAACACCATCAGTTTCTACTGTAATTTTAACACACGCTGTTTCTACTGTAATTTTAATACGATCTTTTTCTACTGTAATTTTAACACCATCCGTTTCTACTGTAATTTTAACACCATCTGTTTCTACTGTTATTTTAACATCAGCTGTTTCTACTGTAATTTTAACATCATCCGTTTCTACTGTAATTTTAACACCATCGGTTTCTACTTTAATTTTAACATCATCCGCTTCTACTGTAATTTTAACACCATCTGTTTCTAGTTTAATTTTAACACTAGCTGTTTCTACTGTAATTTTAATACCATCCGTTTCTACTGTAATTTTAACACCATCCGTTTTTACTGTAATTTTAACACCATCTGTTTCTACTGTAATTTTAACATTATCTGATTCTACTGTAATTTTAACACCATTTGTTTCTACTGTAATTTTAACACTAGTTGTTTCTACTGTAATTTTAACATCATCCTTTTCTACTGTAATTTTTACACCATCTGTTGTTACTGTAATTTTAACACCATATGTTTCTACTGTAATTTTAACACCATATGTTTTTACTGTAATTTTAACACCATCTGTTTCTACTGTAATTTTAACACCATCTGTTTCTACTGTAATTTTAACACCATCTGTTTCTACTGTAATTTTAACACCATCTGTTTCTACTGTTATTTTAAAACCAGCTGTTTCTACTGTAATTTTAACATCATCCGTTTCTACTGTAATTTTAACACCCTCTGTCTCTACTGTAATTTTAACACTATCTGATTCTACTGTAATTTTAACACCATTTGTTTCTACTGTAATTTTAACACTAGTTGTTTCTACTGTAATTTTAACATCATCCTTTTCTACTGTAATTTTAACACCATCTATTGTTACTGTAATTTTAACACCATATGTTTCTACTGTAATTTTAACACCATCTGTTTTTACTGTAATTTTAACACCATCTGTTTCTACTGTAATTTTAACACCATCTGTTTCTACTGTAATTTTAACACCATCTGTTTCTACTGTAATTTTAACACCATCTGTTTCTACTGTAATTTTAACACCATTTGTTTCTACTGTTATTTTAAAACCAGCTGTTTCTACTGTAATTTTAACATCATCCGTTTCTACTGTAATTTTAACACCCTCTGTTTCTACTGTAATTTTGACACTAGCTGTTTCTACTGTAATTTGAACATAATCCGTTTCTACTGTAATTTTAACACCATCTGTTTTTACTTTAATTTTAACACTAGCTGTTTCTACTGTAATTTTAATACCATCGGTTTTTACTGTAATTTTAACACCATCCGTTTCAACTGTAATTTTAACAACATCTGTTTCTACTGTAATTTTAACACTATCTGATTCTACTGTAACTTTAACACCATTTGTTTCTACTGTAATTTTAACACTAGCTGTTTCTACTGTAATTTTAACACCAGCTGTTTCTACTGTAATTTTAACACCATATGTTTCTACTGTAATTTTAACACCATCGGTTTCTACTGTAATTTTAACACTATCTGATTCTACTGTAATTTTAACACCATTTGTTTCTACTGTAATTTTAACACTGTCTTTTTAACACCAGCTGTTTCTACTGTAATTTTAACACCATCTGTTTCTACTGTTATTTTAAAACCAGCTGTTTCTACTGTAATTTTAACATCATCGGTTTCTACTGTAATTTTAACACCCTCTGTTTCTACTGTAATTCTAACACCAGCTGTTTCTACTGTAATTTTAACACCATCTGTTTCTACTGTAATTTTAACACCATCTGTTTCTACTGTAATTTTAACACCATCTGTTTCTACTGTTATTTTAAAACCAGCTGTTTCTACTGTAATTTTAACATCATCCGTTTCTACTGTAATTTTAACACCCTCTGTTTCTACTGTAATTTTGACACTAGCTGTTTCTACTTTAATTTTAACATAATCCGTTTCTACTGTAATTTTAACACCATCTGTTTTTACTTTAATTTTAACACTAGCTGTTTCTACTGTGATTTTAATACCATCGGTTTTTACTGTAATTTTAACACCATCCGTTTCAACTGTAATTTTAACACCATCTGTTTCTACTGTAATTTTAACACTATCTGATTCTACTGTAACTTTAACACCATTTGTTTCTACTGTAATTTTAACACTAGCTGTTTCTACTGTAATTTTAACACCAGCTGTTTCTACTGTAATTTTAACACCATCTTTTTTACTGTAATTTTAACACCATCTGTTTCTACTGTAATTTTAACACCATAGGTTTCTACTGTAATTTTAACACCATCTGTTTCTACTGTAATTTTAACACTATCTGATTCTACTGTAATTTTAACACCATTTGTTTCTACTGTAATTTTAACACTGTCATTTTAACACCAGCTGTTTCTACTGTAATTTTAACACCATCTGTTTCTACTGTTATTTTAAAACCAGCTGTTTCTACTGTAATTTTAACATCATCCGTTTCTACTGTAATTTTAACACCCTCTGTTTCTACTGTAATTTTAACACCAGCTGTTTCTACTGTAATTTTAACACCATCTGTTTCTACTGTAATCTTTTTTGTTAGCGATTGTATAGAACTCAAAACTTCAATTGTCAACAAATGGTGTTTACTTGCATGGTAGACATGTCATAACCGATGTTATTAAAGTGGGGTTACTTATGCCCTTCTTCGGCTCGACATTTGATTTATTAATCCATTGGAAATGTTCACCGTTTCAGATTTTCCAAAAGTGGCAATTTGTTGAAGAGCCGATGGTCGCGATCTTCCAGTAACCCGTATCAAAGAAGCTGTATGAAGCAATTTCTTGATATATTTAAGCATTTAGTGCTGGCAAAAGAGGAACAATTCCATAAGGCATAAGGAAAATTGAATTTCTCACTCTAAATGTATACACTAAAAAGTACAGGGTGTCGAAAAACAAGAAAATTCATGGTTAATACTTTCAACAGGGAAAACAGAAGTTACCTGGTTGGTATTTTGCCAATATGGTCTCAAGGTATGGGCTGCGATTTTCATATATCCAAGACTACATGTTTTTTTCGAGGATTTACTTTAGAAGGCATCGAACCATCTAAATGTTTGCAATGTATCGTGACTTTGGGAACAACCTTTAGAAACAGAAAAATTTAATGTAAATTCGCGTCAAAATGAATGAATTACAACGACAGAGATAAATGCCGTAAATGACCATTGTTTGGGCTTCTCAGTAAAATGTTTTAACGTTATCTTTTTCTTATAACAAAATTTATTCCGAATTGGCACTGAAAGGTAAAGAACAGAGAGAAATAGAATTGTTCATTACATCAAATGTCGTTTTTCTACATGAACTGTCTGTCATTAAATGCATTCCATTTAAGAGAACAGTGGAAAGAAATCCTCGAACAACAAATCGACAACTTGCGCCATACTTAGTTCTTTCTATTATACCTACTTCACTTCATTGCTTACTATCGGAAAAGAATAAAATTTAAACAAGTAAGTTGATTGCCACAAGAATTTACCGAACATCGGAAATCACGATGACAAGGTGCAATCAGTCTTGCTAATTCAAAGTAAAAATTAAGTTCTAAGACTTTTTTCGACATCGTAGTGTTACTTTAAAGGAAAATGGGTATTTTTTTGAAGTTATTTAACGATCTGAGCAATATTTACACGCAGGCGAATGTCCAAATCATTTTTCTGAGTACAGTTGCACCCGACAGAAGTTCTGTTGAATGGGGTTCTCACTCAAGTAACATTCTCTTTATTTTTTTACGAAGGGGGCCGGGGGTTATGAAGGCTCCAGCCAGAGAGCCGTAGTGTTTTACAAACCTGCCCCGGCCCGCGCCTGGCCGTATACCTTTGTATAGGACGAGGTGAGTTTTCTTAAGAGGCCTCGGGAAAAGCAGAATTACAGTAGTTCGAGACTTATTCCGACGATTTTAATACCAATAATGAATTTAATCATTTTCAAGGCACATTTAAAACAAGAAAAAATTTCGAGAATTTACATAATCAGAAAGGGGGCGGGGGTGCTTTCAGATGGATTTTTCTCTACGCCAGTTTCGTTTAAGACTGTCAGATAACACCCTTTAACCCCATTGTTTCTTAAAGTGTCATTCCAAAATAGATAAAATCTAAATTAAATTATATACATTTGCTTACTAAAAAGGTCTATTTTCAGTTTTCTAGCTACTTTTTTCCGCTTAAAAATATTTCAATGTCATTTTCAAAACAGAACTAAATTTTATTTTTAATCTTTTATTACAATAAAACTTTATTTTTTTTATAGTATTAATTTTTTTATTTTAAACTTTTCCATAAAAGTGAAAGATGCGTTGCTTTTTTCTTTACTTTTTCATTTCTAAAAACGTTCAACTTTTAACTCTACGAAGATGGTTGGCAAATGATATTAGTGAAGCTGTTTATGATATTTCCAGAAAACAAAAATAGAAGTGACACAAATGTTTTTTGTTATTTCCATGTGATATCCATATATTTGTAACATTTTGTTACATCTTATGTATAGGTGTGTAAAGCTTCTCTGTGTAGCCGTATGAATAGGGGGTAATTTGAAATGCTAATTTCGAAAACATATTACGCATTGATAATTAATTGCTAGGTGATTTTGAGGTTCCAACGTTTTCTTAGTGAACATTCAACCAGATACGGTGCTTCTTATCATTCGAAGATACACCAGCAGAAAAGTTAGTAACAAACAAACAAAACAAATAGTGAAAGGAAAGAAGGTGACGTGGCAAAGTCAAAACCTACGAAAGATAACCCATTACAGCAAAAGAAAGAATAGCAAGTCCAGGCCTTATTTGATACGCAGGAGATGATTGTCATTATTTTTCAGCTCTTGATTACCTATGGGACTCGCATTCTGTGTTCTGCAATAAGATGAATGCTCCTGGATTCAACTCCTTTCTTATTTATGAAAAAGGATGGCTACAAAAATCAACGAAAAGTGTTCCTGAAAAATTTAGCCAAAATGCTTGTCTGCTCAGCTGCACCAAGGCAATTTTGAACCAACATAGAATTTCAATAAGCTCAACAGAATCTTCAGAACTTTGGGGAATTTATTAGTGTAACCACCCTTTAGGCTTCCGAAACAAGAACAAGTTGTCTTTGGTGTTGTAAAATTTATTCAAAGGCTTTTGCAGATCCAAATGTGATAAATGGCAAAAAAGTATTTGTCCTTCCCCCCAAAAAATAATGTCCTGTGTATGACAAAAAATGTTTAGTCAACTTTCAGGTGGATTAGGTCTACTGTAGAAACCACTATAAAAAACAAATACACCCTCACACTTTTTGAATCCAAAATGGAAAATAAATGTAGCTTGCTCATCAAATTATGCTACTCGTACACTCACCTTATTTATCTTATTCTCTTCTTAACATACTGCCTCGTTATATATATATATATATATATATATATATATATATATAGTGAGACCACAGAAATTGTCCCTGTTTTTGATCGCTTATTACTCATTCATTATTACAACCTTACAAATGCAATGAAAAGCATACGATAACTGTACTTTAAAAAAATTATAGATTTATCTACCACAATCATGGGTTATTTTAAGAACATGCAATGTGTCTTCCTCGCAGAAAAAAAATCAAAGAATAGCTCGGTAGTTGCCATCCAATGTGTTCTCTTCGCAGAAAAGATGATCAAAGAATAGCTCGGTAGTTGCCATCTAATGTATTCTCCTCGCAGAAAAGATGATGAAAGAATAGCTCGGTAGTTGCCATCTAATGTGTTCTCCTCGCAGAAAAGATGATCAAAGAATAGCTCGGTAGTTGCCATCCAATGTGTTCTCCTCGCAGGAAAGATGATCAAAGAATAGCTCGGTAGTTGCCATCCAATGTGTGCTCCTCGCAGAAAATATGATTAAAGAATAGCTCGGTAGTTGCCATCCAATGTGTTCTCCTCGCAGAAAAGATGATCAAAGAATAGCTCGGTAGTTGCCATCTAATGTGTTCTCCTCGCAGAAAAGATGATCAAAGAATAGCTCGGTAGTTGCCATCCAATGTGTTCTCCTCGCAGAAAAGATGATCAAAGAATAGCTCGGTAGTTGCCATCTAATGTGTTCTCCTCGCAGAAAATATGATCAAAGAATAGCTCGGTAGTTGCCATCCAATGTGTCTTCCTCGCAGAAAAAAAAATCAAAGAATAGTTCGGTAGTTGCCATCCAATGTGTTCTCCTCGCAGAAAAGATGATCAAAGAATAGCTCGGTAGTTGCCATCTAATGTGTTCTCCTCGCAGAAAAGATGATCAAAGAATAGCTCGGTAGTTACCATCTAATGTGTTCTCCTCGCAGAAAAGATGATCAAAGAATAGCTCGGTAGTTGCCATCCAATGTGTTCTCCTCGCAGAAAAGATTATCAAAGAAAAGCTCGGTAGTTGCCATCCAATGTGTGCTCCTGGCAGAAAATATGATCAAAGAATAGCTCGGTAGTTGCCATCCAATGTGTTCTCCTCGCAGAAAAGATGATCAAAGAATAGCTCGGTAGTTGCAATCTAATGTGTTCTCCTCGCAGAAAAGATGATCAAAGAATAGCTCGGTAGTTGCCATCCAATGTGTTCTCCTCGCAGAAAAGATGATCAAAGAATAGCTCGGTAGTTGCCATCTAATGTGTTCTCCTCGCAGAAAAGATGATCAAAGAATAGATCGGTAGTTGCCATCCAATGTGTCTTCCTCGCAGGAAAAAAAATTAAAGAATAGCTCGGTAGTTGCCATCCAATGTGTTCTCCTCGCAGAAAAGATGATCAAAGAATAGCTCGGTAGTTGCCATCCAATGTGTTCTCCTCGCAGAAAAGATGATCAAAGAATAGCTTGGTAGTTGCCATCCAATGTGTTCTCCTCGCAGAAAAGATGATCAAAGAATAGCTCGGTAGTTGCCATCTAATGTGTTCTCCTCGCAGAAAATATGATCAAAGAATAGCTCGGTAGTTGCCATCCAATGTGTCTTCCTCGCAGAAAAAAAAATCAAAGAATAGTTCGGTAGTTGCCATCCAATGTGTTCTCCTCGCAGAAAAGATGATCAAAGAATAGCTCGGTAGTTGCCATCTAATGTGTTCTCCTCGCAGAAAAGATGATCAAAGAATAGCTCGGTAGTTACCATCTAATGTGTTCTCCTCGCAGAAAAGATGATCAAAGAATAGCTCGGTAGTTGCCATCCAATGTGTTCTCCTCGCAGAAAAGATTATCAAAGAAAAGCTCGGTAGTTGCCATCCAATGTGTGCTCCTGGCAGAAAATATGATCAAAGAATAGCTCGGTAGTTGCCATCCAATGTGTTCTCCTCGCAGAAAAGATGATCAAAGAATAGCTCGGTAGTTGCAATCTAATGTGTTCTCCTCGCAGAAAAGATGATCAAAGAATAGCTCGGTAGTTGCCATCCAATGTGTTCTCCTCGCAGAAAAGATGATCAAAGAATAGCTCGGTAGTTGCCATCTAATGTGTTCTCCTCGCAGAAAAGATGATCAAAGAATAGATCGGTAGTTGCCATCCAATGTGTCTTCCTCGCAGGAAAAAAAATCAAAGAATAGCTCGGTAGTTGCCATCCAATGTGTTCTCCTCGCAGAAAAGATGATCAAAGAATAGCTCGGTAGTTGCCATCCAATGTGTTCTCCTCGCAGAAAAGATGATCAAAGAATAGCTTGGTAGTTGCCATCCAATGTGTTCTCACCGCAGAAAAGATGATCAAAGAATAGCTCGGTAGTTGCCACCCCAATGGTCTTAGACGGCAATACGGCGAACAGGGGACCATAGATTTAAACAAAATTCGCAGGATTTTCGCCGATTGGAAAAATCACGGCTCAATCAAAAACATGTATGTATAAAGGCAATTCAGAGCATAGCAAAAGTGTGCGAACCGCTGAAAATGTTGATTCCGTTGCAAATCAGCTTAAAACGGACACCGAGAAATTTAAAGGACGACTCTCAGCGATGACGAGAATCAAACGGGAGAACATTCGGAAAATAATCACGTTAGATTTGAGAATGAAGTCATTGTTTTGTGAACGCATTGAAACAATAATTGAACTAAACTAGCTATGATTAAGTGACATAATATTCAGTGATGAATGAGACATCTATCACAATGGAGTCATCAAGCGACAGATTTACTGGTGTTGGTCACAAACCAAGCCACGTAGGAGAACCTCTGCATTCGCTAAAAGTTACTGTCTAGTGTGGCTTGAGTAGCAGCAAGCTTTATGGTCCTTATTTTTTTGAGGACTCAGAGACAAATAGACTTCAGAAAGATATGTAGAAGTGCTGAAGACTGTTTTGTGAACAAGAAAACTGTAGTAACAATGTTTTTCAGCAAGACGTAACAACATCCTACGCAACTAGAAAATTACTAAAATGTTTAACAAGATTTTTGAACAATGATTCATTTATCATCACTCGCAGTTGCCCTAGCCGACAAGATATCCCGATCTATCTATCACCTATAGACATTGTTTCTCTGGGAATTTGTCAAGGACAAATTATTTAGGCCAGAGCCAGACTCTAACGAAGAATTAAAGCAAGCGCTGGTAGAGTATGTACATGAATGCAGTGTTTAGGAAAATGTAATGAATAATTTTCTTTCCTGTTGTGTGAAACACAAGTAGAATATAAAAAAGATATCAGGTTTCTCTTTCTCTTACTTTTCATTTCATTTGTGAGGCTGTAATAATGACTAAGTAATAGGCAATTAAAAAGAGGAAAGTTTTTTTGTGGTCACTGTATATATGTATATATGAATAAATGCGTTTGGTTGTGGTTCCTTGTTTGACATATATGGATAATGGTTAATATATCACCTTAACAATATTGTTTGAATATTGCACTCTTTTCATCTAAATAAAATGGCATTGTTTTTATTCTCTTATGACGCTGTATTTTTGCATTATTTTGAAAAGAAATCCCTATTTAATGACCTATGCTTGTTATGACTTAAGTCAGTATCTTTCAATTACGTTTTTGTAAATAAAGATTTTACTTCTCGGTCTTAACCAATTAAAACTGTCTTAAAACATCTCTTAAAAACGATTTTAAAACTTTCGGTTTTTTCAACACCAATCTATCGCAGGAAATCGATCGAATGGCTGAAAATGTTAAATCAAAAGAGCTCATTCTGGTTGAAAAAATGGACCACTTCTGGTACACAGCAACGTTCAGCCTCACACTTTTTAAATCCCCAATCGAAAATTAGCTTGCTCATCAAATTATGCTACACCCATCTTATTTACCTCATTCTCTTCTAAACAAACTGCCTCGTTAAAAAAATGGAACTCCTTATGCGTAATGAAAGAGCAGTTCAAAGGAAGATTTTCTTTAGAATTGGAATAGGTCGCGGAATTCACTTAGAGCCCAGGGAATTTGAACCCACTTCTTCGAGGTCATGAGCGTCAATAGGTGAAGTAAAGAAGAATGGGAGAAAGCGGAAAAATAATTAAGTAGGGATTCTTACAGACCTAAATTCTTTATTAATAGCATCTTATTTCTCAGTGGGGAACGAAGTGGGACCCGAACGAAGGGTATCTCTAGTATATCAGAGCCGCTGTGAAGGTAACTCAAATCCGGACCTCATCCACCGAAGCGACCTGGATTACCTTGCATTGGTAGACATCGGTCAAGGAAACCTGGATGAGAATAAATAAGATTTTGTGATGAAAACAGCACGGAGAGATATAACGAGGAACAACAAAGAGAGGGAAAGACAAGCAAATATATAGAAGAAAGGGGGGCCGAGAAAGGACATTTTGAGGGAGAGATTGAGTTAAAGGTGCATGGAGAGAGCGAAAAGATATACCGGGTTTTTCAAAAGACCTGTTACACTTACTCTTTTAAGCTTTCGAGAGATTACGTGTGTGAAAAAAGAAAGTTCCGTTTATCAAACTTAAAGTTCTACTTTTCCATCATGTTTTATTAGAACGTCATTTCCATTGTGTGAAGGTGCGTTGAGGTGAAAATGAAAGGAATCGAGGTGACCACAACAAGTTAAACATCGCCAAGCGGATCGAGTCACCCGCATGACCGTCCCCAGAGTCGGGAAGAGGCTTAAAAACGGAGAAGACCTCAAAGATCGACATCATCAGGCAAACCTCAAGTTTACAACCGTTTGGAGGTGAGAAAGCCCTTCGAAGGTGCTCCGAAGCTCAAAATGACTCTGAAGAAGAAGAAGAACATTTCTGTGGCCACGGTGTCCAGGGAGGCGAAGAGGACGGCAACAAGAACTTGAGGTGCGGGAGAAGGTTTTAGCTCACCAACCGTATGCGAGAACAACGTCTGGAGCGCTGTCCTCGCCTTCTCAATGACTTGAAGAGTCATAGCTCTCAAATTCTCCTTTTTGGGGATGGAAAAACCTTCACGGTCGATCCGGTCATCAACAAACAGAACGACTGCGTGCTAAGCACCGTCCAGGACGTCTCCTAGGTGTGCTTCGTGTCCAGGACCAAGATCAAGGACTCCTCGTTTACGGCAGGTTACATGCTCACTACGGCCGATTACAGGGACATCTTTGTCACGAAAGTCCTGTCCTGGGAGAGAAAGATAAAGAAGGAGGCAGACTACTCTTTCAGTAAGGAGGTAGCATAGCCCACACGGTCAAGACTATGCAAGAGTGGTTGGGATCCAACATGAACTTCTGGTCGAAGGACTTTTGGCTGCTGCATGAAAAAGTATTTCTTCCGTAACGTGTGCGCTGCCTTCAGGCCTCGTCTGGAGCACATGCTCGCCGCTGAGCGCTGCGGAATTTATTAATATTACAATTTAAACACATATTTATATATTAAAAATATAAAAACATGTCTAACTCTATCAAAACTAACGGTGTGTCCTTTGTTGACAGCATCGTAACAAGTAAAACAGGAGTCTTGCAATACCCAGTACTCTCTGCTTAGCAGCAGCTAACAGCTAGATTTGAGAATGAAATTCGTCATCTAAAGAAAAAGAATGATATCAATGAATGTAAAAGAACGTGTTTGGTAAAGATGAAGACCAAGGCTGATCTAATCCTAACCCACAAATATTTTCAAAGAAGATAGGCAATAAATCTAACTCCTGGGTCACGTACTTGTGCAAATGTACTACATTTAAATAAATTTAAATTGATAATAATCAAAGTCCTAAAAATGAAAAAATATTAGACTGAAATAATTTAATAAAAATCAAGGTAATCCAATAATCACATCAATTGCTAACAAATTAATAATAATTAAATGATATCGATATACTATCAGTAGTAGCAAATTAATCAGACCCAAATAAAAATCATAATAGATTTATAGTCGTTGATTGTCTAAGCTTTCAAATTTAACGTAAGATTCTTCCTCTGAGCACAGTAGTGTTGAAGTCCGGGGATTTCTATACAACAAATGGAGAAGGAGGATATAGGGGAGAACCTGGTTGTGGTCCAACCTGTTACCCCTGGATGGACATACGAGTACGTACAAAAGCAGAAATTAGCTGAATCACGATTCTTAGAAATAACAAGGATTTCATAAATGGGAATTAAGTGAAAATGGTAACGTCAATAATATGGAAATATAATAATAATTTTAATAATTATAATCATCTGAAGGCATCGGAACAATCTGATAATTCGATATATCCATTGATAAGATATTTGCCCCAATGCTACCCCTCCACAAACTCTCCCTCACTTCGTTTCCCTTGAAAACGTGATTTCTTGAAAGAGGCTATTGAGATGCGAGGGAAATTCGTCAAGTTTCCCTCTTTGGATTTACCATAAATTTCTCGTCCAGAAACTGGACTCACATTCGTGGGGATGCCTATGAGGGGAGGGGAAATTCAATCAAACCTCTTGGATAAAGATTAATATCAAGGAGGCCATCGGCGAGCCATTTCTCTGCGATAACCCCCTTCATCATAAGGGAAGAAAGTTGAGCTGAGGCAGAAATTCAGTAAATAAAGGTATTCTTTTTCCGTGAATGGGAAGTTTCAAGTAACCATCGGTTGTTATAGAGCGCTTGATTCACTGTTTCATGTGGAAGAGGAAGAGGGATGGACGTAAATAAAGATATTGCGTCGAAGGATACAAAGAGTTCTTCTTTTTGAGTTTCATGTCCAAATTCCCTCGATGCAGTCGGTCGTATTGCTTTGTCTCCTCTCTGAGGTAAAGGTCAAAGGCCGGAGTTTTCTCGCCAGCCATTTTGAGACGCTACGTCGGTGAGCTGAGGAAAGTTACAAAAGTCTTCATAGGGAACTTTCGTCTGTGTATCATAGGAAGGCCCTATAATCGAAGGATTATCGTCCCCTTCTGGGGTAGTTCTCAAATCTCCCTTGGTGATACAATTAAAAAAATAATTTTGTCAAGATTTGTAAATCTTCTCGCTGCTACCTCCGTAATTTCTGCCGCATCCGTTCTCACGTTGACCACAACACCTTACCATTCATGCCTTTGCCCCATACCACCTTCCTTACTTCAACTTCATCTTTTCTGAATCACACACCTCCGCTCTTCGATCCCCCCAATTGATTTATAACTTTGCAGCTAGTTGCTCTTCTACACCGGGGTATGTTTTTCTCTCCCCCTCCCATCTGCCTCGTGGCTCCCTATTTGATACAGAATCACCTTTAAGGTCCTTCTGCTTACTTATAAGTCCTTACATATTGCCACATCCTCCTACTTCTCCTTCTCTCTGATCCTATACCAGTGCTCTAAGATTTCTGCCATCGAGCTCTGTTCACTTATTAATTATCTATCGGGGTTATCTGTATTGCTCGGATGATCGAGTACTCTCTTTATTTGCGCTGGGAATGTATAATTAACTCCCTGTTGAGATAAATCAATCTCAATACATTGGCATCTTTATTCGTGCCTTGAAGACTCACCTCTTCCCTCTAGGTTTCCCTTACTCGATAGATGAGCGCTCTGTAAAGGCCATAACCTCGAAGAGAGCGATACAAAAATCGTTATTATTAGTATTTCTCCTTAAAGTTAGCAAAATCATCAATAGATCTATTTAATTCAGAATCCCCGTTACTTAATACGAGATTTCCACATCCCTAGTCATTGCTGTCACCGATGCCGCCATGGTTAACCTTTCCGTTAAACATATTAAAATCCTTCTAACCTCGCCATAATTATCCGCATCCGAGGCGCGCAGCCTCGGTCCATTTTGGATGCCTTTATGATGATCAAAAAAATACTCTAAATATTTTGAAGCCTCTGACATATATTTCGGTCCTACACAATCTTAACAATTCTCACTGGAATTTATTGGAATTCAATTTCTTGGTGCCGCTACACGATCACGGAAACTAGATACGTAGTAAAGTAACTTTGTTTCTATGTTTAGAAGGATACCCTTTTCCCCTGTTCCCTTCTTTGCAATGCTTAGCACGTTGCTGGAAGCCACGTAGTTATCTAGACTCCACGCGGACGAGTCATATAGCGAAGCAAGCCAAGATATCCCCCTCCCCAATCGTAGGAACCAAGTAGAGTGTGGATAACATCCCCTACGCGGTCGTAAATTCCAGCAGTTTCCTCTGCATAAATAGAGAAAGGGGGTAAAAGAACTGTTTATTCCCAACAGTTTGGGGCTTCAGCTGCCCCCTGGGAATTCCCCAAAGTGGGGGTTATTCCATATCTCCCGTATGAGGAGACTCTTTATATTTAAGCCCTTTAGCCGCCTTGGGACAGTAGTAAGAACAAGGCTCGCTCACAAGAAGACATCCCTCGTCTCAAGTTGGTGTTTTTGTGTGTACCCCGGTAAGGTATCAGCGGTTAAACGGAAGCCTCTACCCCCGCCGTCTTCTGAAGCAGCTGCGCCGGATTGCCATTTCGAGGCTTCGAAGCACACAGCCCCGTCGAAGTTACCCTGAGGTAGACATACCTCTCCCTAGAATCACCAAGGATTCCAGCTCCCCCCTCAAACCCCAACTAAGGTTAGAACTTACGCCTCCACAGCCCCGGAAGTAAAATGCCGACCATACCCTTCCTTCCCACTCTTCTAATAACGAAGATCCCTCCTTTGAAGACACCGACAAGGTCGTCCCTCCAAGCCTCCTTGAAGTCACTGTTGCCCTCCAATCCATACGCTCCTTTGTCCTCCCTTTAATCTTGCGATCCCATTTGGATCTGGGCAGGTAGCTCGAAACTAATTAATAGAAATTAGACTTTCCCACCGGTAACGATAAATCATTATCCAACCTTTAATTTTCCTCTTTACTACTTTGATCAATTTTAATTTGTAAATAAAATTGATATTTTCTTATGTTTATCTTTAGTTAATCTGAACGTCACTCTCGGCCTCGTTATTCAAATCTCGCCAACCTCGGACTCGACCTGATTTGTTGAGCGTATTGTCTCCGCGCTTCAACCTGACCTTTCTAATCCGCGCATCAACGTAGCGTTCAGTCATCGGACGGTTGGCTTTGATGGCCTGAGCTCTCCCCCTTCATACTAATAATAGATATTATATTATATAGTCGGCTATACTACAACACTATGTATTAATTATTAGTAAGATAACTGTTTTTCAGTGTGATATATTAGTTAGATAATACCTATGCATCAATTATTAGTTAGATAAATGATTTTATGTATTAATTATTAGTTAGACAAGTGTTTATATTTATTAACTATTAACTAATTATTAGTTAGATAAATGTTACTATATATTTAATATTAGATAGATAAGTGTTTCTATGTATTAAGTATTATTTAGATAACTGTTTCTATGTATTAAGTATTATTTTGATAACTGTTTCTATATATTAACTATTAGTTAGTTAACTGACGCAATGTATTAATTACTAGTTAGATAACTGTTTCTGTATTAATTATTAGTTAGATAACTGTTACTATCGATTAGTTATTGGATAGAAAATGGTTTTAATGAATTAATTATTAGTTAGATAACCGTCTCATGTATTATTTACTAATTAGTTATGTTTTTATCTTAAATTATTAGAAAACTGTTACTGTGTATTAATTATTAGTTATATAACTGTTTATATGTATTAATTATTAGTTATGTAACTATTTCTATGTATTAAGAATTTGTTAGATAACTGTCTCAATATATTAATTACTATTTAGATAACTGTTTCTATGTATTAATTATTAGTGAAATAACTGTTACTATATATTAATTATTAGTTAGATGCTGTCTCTAGGTATTGATTAGAAGTCACATAAATATATCTCTGTATTAATTATTAGTTAGATAACTGTTTCTATGTATTAATTATTAGTTAGATAACTGTTACTATGTATTAATTGTAATGAGCTTTAATTTGTACAACAGACACATGAGCTTAGGTTGTTTTGAAGACTAAATTAATACAATCATATACATATATATATATATATATATATATATATATATATATATATATATATATATAATGAATTAATCAGACAAGAATCAGCGAAATAAAGAAAAAGTTTTAGCAAAGGCTATGACACAATTCCTATTTCTCTTGAAACCACAAAATTCCCTTGTAACTAATCAAAAACTTCCTTCGAATAAATTATCTCTTTCCATTGCCTCATCATCACTTCCATATATCGCAGAGGTTTTAGAAAATATGAAATTAGAAATTGAGCTTAAATCGTATATCAACTTTAGATTTGAATATATCTATGTTCACACTCATCTGAAATGTAAAATGATCCCCATTAGTTAATCAACCTTTAGTCTCAACTATTCTTTCTGACCACCAAATGTGTCTTACGAACCGTTTGGTGTCAGTTAATACGTTTATACATATATAAACCGTCAAATTTGTTTTGAGATTAGATACTGGTCAGTGTCAGAGAAAGGATGACCCCTTAAACCTCTATCCCCTCTTGATATGGGCCCTTGCAAAACTTGTTAAATTAATCACAGAACAAATACTAGACAAGGTACAACTTTTGTTTTTAGTTCCTGCACACAAGGTGGTAAGATCTCAGATCGGTACAACTTCTCGCCTCTCTAAAAAAGACAGCCATTACGCGATGAATCGACCAAGTTACTTTTCGAAAATTAAAACAGTTCTTATTTGGTATCTACTACCAGTCAGCTTCTGTCCGTCAAGATATATAACATCCGTAGCGGCTGCGATTATTAAGCCCCGCTACTTTAAACATTACCCCAACTGGAACTGGCTGCGAAGAAGAGGCCAGTCTTACAATAACGATACCTTCCGTTTTACGCTTCAATTTGATTACTAGTATGTGGATCCATGTAGTTCTTGCATGAACTTACATGTTCTTGCCTCCGGACACAAGAATTCAAAGTATCATACTTAAAACATGCCAGCCAATCTTCCGTGGGCGCTCTATAAAACCAACATGCAGTAATCATTAGGTAAAAACGTTATTATATTAAAATGGTATGTGGTCTACTTGAGTCGAAGCATAACTTTTTACGTTAAGGAATTGAAGTAACAGCGTGTATGGTTAGTTGTCTTCTAGAGTTGCAACCTACCATACAGATCCCAATTAAACAATTGATTTCCAATGAGAAAATATCAAACATTGCGAACCGGTGGTAACAAAAAAGACTAAAACAACATCCACCCCAAGATCAGCCTATGTTGTGGAACAAGATATCGTCGCCCTTTTCTTTTCTAGCGCTATCAGGTAGTTTCTTCATCTGAATACTAGGAATAATTAGCTTCCATAAGTTTTCAATTAACCAAATTGCACCACTCTTCTCTTCGCTCTTTTATACTTGTTATTAACAAATTATAAAAAATACTGTTCTTTTAAAATTATTTCTTATTCTCACCACTCCATTTTTAATGAATCGATGAATGTCTGGAGCGAAGCTAGCGCCAAAATAGGTGAAAGCAAATTTAAGTCGTCTCCGTCCTTCTCGTACACGTTTATCCCTCGTGTTTTTGTCCTCATAAGACGATTTAGCTAAGTGGCGATACTTAATGACACCTTTAATAGCAGGGAGCGTCATCGCCACGATAACAAATTCATTTTGAGCCCAGAAACAAAGCTTCATTATCAAAGACAGCAGGAAATCCGGACCAGTAATAATGGCCCTAACAAAGGTGGTATTTGTCCAAATTTCTTCTTTGCCTGAGGACTGAGGTCATTAGCTGGAGCGCTAATTGATCTATCACATATGTAATGAAGTGGTAGGGACACGCAGTAGGATCTCATGACTAAGGGTTGTTTTAAAACAAAGTATGAGAGAGAATACATGTTTAATTTTACCAGTGAGAGGAAAAGTTGGGGGGGGTGGGGGTTGCAACAAGGATATCATAGTTAAATTGGTGGAAGAGGAAGATTAAATGATAGACTATAAATGTTAAAAAGAAGTGACAAAGGAATTTTCGCCAGAAAGTATTTAAAGAGAAAGTCGTAAAGAAAGCGGAGAATTAGGCGAAGTGAACGTGTAGGGAGCACATTAACTTTACTACTTGGTACTACTAGTGCTACTACTAGGTAATATTCTTGACACTGCTACTACTAGATTCTACTACTAGGTAATAGTCTAGGTACTGCTACTACTAGGTACTCCTACTAGTATGAATACAAGTAGGTACTACTAGTACAATTACTATGTACTACTAGGTTGAGAAGGGGAGAGAGGAGGTGTGTAAGAAACTAAGAATGGCAAAAGCTCTCCTCCTTCGACCTCTAAAGTAATTCACCGCTTTTTTGCGGGGTTCTTCAGAATAACTCGTTGAAGGATGCGTCTTCATTGCTATTGCGCTTTAAATTTCGAGATATAAAAGTCCCTCGCCCGTATCGCCCCCCGACACCCGATCTGAGCCCATCAAGAACCTATACTAAAGCCTCCCCTTCCTAAGTCAATGGCTCTGTTCCTCGGAGGCGTTTGTGATGTAGGAAAGATCGTGTTATTTGCTCCTAGAATGTGGAGTGAGTTTCCTGCCTCGTCTCGCTAATCCCTTGGTGCCTTCAAGCGGGTCTTGATGAACCTACAATTTTCTCAAGATTCACCTTAGAGGCCTTGGAGAGCCCCTGCAATAGTCATTATTCTGAACAGCAATAAAAAATATCCCCTCCCCCCACAGGAAATAGCTATGTAAATATCCGGAATAAAAAATGGTAGAGCACCTTTGGTTGAAGCCATGGTAGGAAGTAGAAAGACGATACCAATGTAATACCCTGCAATAGGTAGGTATTTGAGAGGAGGCAAATTTGATTGGTTGAGTCGGCCTTTCCTCTTCGGTTTTGCGTTTTATTTGGGTTTGTCTTTGAATTTCCTGCCTTTTAACCGGACATGCCACAAACATAGTCCGGTCAGTGCCTTCACATTTCAAGCATTTGGGGGAGTTACTTTTGCAGTCACGCCAAAAATGGTCCCAGCAGGCGCAGATAGAGCACAAAGTAAGGTCCTTTTCAGGGCAGTTGGACGTAGTGTGTTTGCTGTACTTGTAGCACTGAAAGCACATATGTAAGTCGACAAACTCCTTTCTTTCCATCTGCTCTGATCAGATTCTTACGTTGAAGAGAAGCAGACCGTTTTCCTTGGCTTTTTGAACCATAGCCGTTTCCTCAAAAACAGCCATGGACATGTTCAGGTAATCTTTTAATTTTATAACCTCAGCTTCCTTTGCCCATGGGTGGTTCCGTTCAATTTCAGTTTGAATCTCATCTGCCAAGTGGCACCCAACCCAAGAATCGAGGCGCCTGCAGATTAAGCTACGGTGTGATCTTATTTGTGGTGGTGTAGTCGGTTTTAGGTTTTTAGTCTTTAGGCATTCAACGGACTTGCTTAAGGTCAAGGTTTTACAGTCAGCCTCCCTCGCGCAAATCGCCGAGTAACCATTTTAATGTTGATCAGTCGAACTAATGCAATGCTCAGGGATCCGAAAACCTATGCGAATACCTTACCGATGCCTGGTTTTAGGCCCCCCGAGAGGGCCGGGAGAGTGATGTGGAGGATCTCTCTCATTTCCCCTGCATACTATCGCTAGATAGCTTGCGGTGAAAGGGAAGAAGGGGCTCCTGTTAATGGTCTTATGAGAGAATGAGTAAGAATTAATATATATATATATATATATATATATATATATATATATATATATATATATATATATATATATATATATATACCGGGAAAAATTTAGAGAAGAAAAGAAGGTGTAGGGAGGAGTTGAGTGAGAGAATGAGGGGCCAAGGTCCAAGTATTTGTTTTTCACTTTACCTTCAACTTTACTTAGTGCTTGTGGATAGGCCTGGTGGGGCTGCGGTCCTTATACTACCAAAGGTGCGAAGATTTCACCCTTTACTTTCTTAAATCGAAAAGCTATTGGTCTGCTTTTCGAACGAAATTACGCTCTTTCACTTTTACCAATTTTTATTTTTTCCTACTCTAAGCGAGTCGAACAACTACACCTTCACTAAAATTCACTTTCTAAAAATCCGAAAAATGGGCACAATTCACAATGCTGTCCACAAGCGGGAAAAACAGACTAGCACTGGCAACTAGAGCAGTTAAATTTCTTTGGAGAGATCGAACGGAGAACAGAACTCGCTCTGCGCCCTCGTTGTCCATTAAAATTCTCCCCACTTGGTTTGAGATCATCAACCCAAACGTTTGGGCGTTTCCTAAATGAAGTCCTATTTGGTTTTCCTTTTTTACGCCTTTATTGATGAAATTCTGTTTCTTTGCCTGATCAAGTGGCATCTTTCACACCTCAAACATGGCTTTGAGCGTTTGCTTGTATATGGTTTAAAACTATCCTCCTAAATGACAACTGTGGCCTGACAGGCTTGATTATTTGGATATTTTTGACTATCTAGGGAATCTCACCCCCTTCCTGACAGAGTTGACGCATAAAGAATTCTCCACTCCAATGAGCTATAAATCTCTTAAAATAATTTATAGACCTTTTCAATTTTACCAAAGGTATGTAAAAAATGGTACTATAATACTAAGAGCTCATTAAGACTTACTTAAAGCTGCACATAATTGCACCAAGTGGCTTCTAAATTCGCCTCAAAGGGCGAAAGACAACTTCATAGGGGTCATAAACGCGATTACTAGCGTCATAGACCTATTCCATCCATTAGCTGAGGCTCCAAGTAAGATCTTAAAAGATGCGAGTGCTGGAAAAATAGCGGCAGCGAGCAAGCAGTTACAAGGAAATAAATCACTATAGCAGCGTTACTCTCAAGCAGTTTACGCAGTTTACTATCCAACTTTAAAAAAATTTGCGGGTAATTTTCTGCAGCATTTTTAAATGTTATATGTTCCCCCTAATTCAAGGCTCAGATTTAACTCTCGTGACAGTTTTACGGACCATTGTGCTTGATTTTCACTCCCTTAGTTCAAATTCCCCTCCTCCATTTTTTGCGAGCTAGATGAAATTCATTAGTCAATTTGTCAATGACGTAATGTGGTCGAAAGTGGCAGAATTTGTGCTTGCTGACACCCTATCAAGAATCAGCCCCCCCCCACAAACAAGATTATCTTGAGCTCGCTATCATTCAAAGAAGCGGCGCTAGACTAATATTTCTATCTCAATAGTGGACAAAAATAAAAACTTTCTTATATCGTTTTTGCTAACGCGAACAGAACGATTTTTTTCGACTAGTTACTAATTAAGCCTCAAGTACTTCTCAAGTCATTCAAAGATCAAAATTTCAATCTATTGCATGTATTAGCTCACTTAAGCGTACGAGCGATAATATTACTTGTGAGTAAATGCGTTGTGTAGCGATTCTTGTGTAAGGTTATCAATCATCTTCGGACTTGCATGAACTGCAACCAAACACGCACGAGCACTTTAAAAAAAAACACCATACAAGTACTTCGCTCTATCAGATTCTCGATTTTTTATTATTGATATAGGCATTTCAGGTCCCTACCCCCAAATTTATGGTTACAACTATCTAATATATATTCACATTAGATACGTGAAATGGGTGGAAGCTATCCAAATTCGAGATATATCTTCTTCTGAATACTCACAGGCGATTTTGCACGAAAGGGTTTCACGATATATGGCACCCAAGACTATAATTTTTTTATAATGTTAGTTATTACCTTTCCATATAGGTTTATTTTGACTTCCCCAGCTCCCGGGGACTCAACGTAGTTGTACTCTCCCACATAACGCGCGTGAGAATTAAATAATTGAATGATTAATTGTAATGGCTTAAAGCCATCTGCTTGCTAAACACTGGTGGTCAAAACCTTACTCGAGGCTATCAGAATGTTGATGGATGTAATCTAAAGCTTCCAATCTTCAATATTTCATCCGAATTGGTTTAGATAAGGTAGGGAAATAAGCATTTTTAAATGTAAATTATCTTAACTTTTTATGCGACCCTAATTTGTCAATTATCATTTGTTTATTTTGAGGTATTGTATAAATCATTCATCTTCTTTTTAATCCTTTATAGTTATTTTATTCTGACTCTATTTATCTGTTTAGTTAAGTATCTATAACGCTACTCACATTGAGGAACTACGAAATCGATTATGAATATGGTAGTGCCAAATAGAAGTAGTGACTCTAGAAAAGAAAGGTCACATTCGCTGATATCAGAGAGAGGAGGAAGAACCGTTCCCTCAAAGAACCGAGCCTCCATTAAACTACTACAAAAAGCTATATATAGTAGAGGAGGCCTAATTTCCCCATAAAATGAATAATCTCACAAGCCTATCTGCACGAAACCTATATGTGTAGAAGTGAAAAGTGGTAGCAACTCCACTAACCCAGTTGCCGGAAGAGGTAACGTACGCAAAGATCCCCCATTGTGGGACACTCGACAAGAATGTAATGAACAGTATTGGGGACCATCCGTACATATCCAGGAACTCAGAAAACAATCTGGACATCCATCCAAATCGCATCACCTGCACCATCTGTATACCACGAAAGTGGAAGTGTGGAGATTCTAATGCATAAAAAGCACTCTGGTCTCTCTTTGAATTGCTATACACCACACTCTGGTCTCAAAACGAGGCACTCCGCGTGATCTTCTGTACCGAGCGAAGTATTTCAACTATTTCCGTTGTGAAGGGAGACGCAGCTTCCGGTAGAACCACGCTGAGTACGATCAAGAGGAGGCGACCTCTTTTCGGATTTAATGCCAAGCGTGTAAATAGGCTCAGCCTCAGCGACTCAGGGCATTTGCTGCAAAAGAACTCAAACGCACTAATCTAGACACTGTAGAAGCTTTGGGAGCAGAGGCATGGGGACGAGTCAATCGTGCTAATATCCAAGGTGACAACCTGGGCATAAATAGAGGCGCTACCAGCCTGGGAGGTACATTGAGCTCTAAAAGGATACACCTATCCCTAAACCCGAAAGGCATAGGGTATCAATGGCATCCTTTGACAGCATAAGCACCCTAGAGATCGGCTGCGGATGAAATGAAGGCCGTTGGCGACGGAGGAGTGGCTTGGCTTTCGCGTAAAAGCTCCTTGTGCAGTGTGTATAGCCCAGTGAGTGTCGTATCTCCAGCATCGATAAGAAAGCTCTCAATAGGGAAAGTATGGAAGTCACCATTCAACAAACGAAGACAGGTGTGGTGAATTGAGCCCAAGTTCCATATTCGCGCTCCTATGAGGATGCGTAAAGCTCTCATCCGTACTCTAGTGTCGAAAAAACAAAGGAATGTTAGAAAAATCAAAGATGTAGCCATATGAGCGCTCAATGTGCTGAAGGTCACTGAACGATGAATGCCTATGGCGCGTATACAAATAAGAGACTCTAATGTTCCGTATACGGGCCTCCAAAGTAAGTCGCCTGTCGAAAACAAGACCAAAAGAAAGTGTGACTATCATATCTCGGCGATCTCATTTTGGACAAAAACAAGTCGGGGTGGTGCCGTGGATGGTAACAGAATTCCACCACTTTGGTCTTGGCTGAAAAGAGCGAAAATTGTGCGTTTTGGTTTAATGAGAGATACAAGAGATTCGATGCTCTAGATTTGGCATTTAGGCCACACCAAATACGATTAAATGCTCTACGTGATTTACTGTCCAAAAATATCAGAACGCGTGTATTTCAATTACAACATGTTCTATAACATTTGCCAGAGAAAATCCAAGGTACCCTTAAATTATTGTTCCTTTAGGTTTCTTTTTAAAAGCACTGGTATTGTTTGCATAGCGACTAACTTAAGCTAATCTCATGTACGTTAGGTCTTTTGCCAGCTGTCGTTAAGCTAACATACTTAAGAAATTTCTCTCTATTCGACAGAGGATCTTGATATACGTTTAATTGAGCTATTGCAGTGACTTTCAAGCATTCAAAATGTATCGTCCGTAAAATTCTCTTAACCTATGACACAACAGGTTTATATAATGCTAGTAAATCAACCAGTAGGCCATGGAAGATTTAAAACATGGAGTTCAGAGGCATTGTCCAAATTGTGAAATAGGACCGTTTTCAGAGTGTTATAGGAGTGTCTTGAGAGATTAGTCCAATTTTGACCATCATTTTCGTCAGACAGACCACCTCACGGTGGCTGGAGGAAGAGAATCTTCAGGCTCACACATCAGCAGACAGTCCATTGATCAACGCTCCACAACAGAAGGCTTGCCTTGCTTTTCTCAATGAGGACGTTACATGAATGGATCACCAATAGAGCCAAGTCCATTTCAGTGACGAATCTAAATTTAATTTGTTCAGCTCCGATGGTTAAGTTAATTTCGCCGGATAACATGCAAAAGATCGTTCGTCGATTGCATCAAAAAGAGTGAAGATTGGACGAGGAAGTGTTATGGTCTGGGGCGCGATTTTGGTAAGAGGCATTAGGTCACTTATTCAATTATGGGACGCAGTGAATCCATAAATGTCGCGGAATTGCTGCGACAGCATACATTACCCTATCTGCGAGATTATGAACACCAACTTACGATTTTCATGCAGAAAAATGCCCCATTAACATGACGAGGTCAGTGAAGACCTTGTTGGATGACGATCACATCGGGTTTATGAACTGGATTGCACAAAGGCCTGGCCGCAACACTCACAAAAACTACCAAAGAACTCGCATCGATCTCACCAAAAGAGTGGTTGAACACACCGAATATCTTGCCAAACTCATTAAAAAACTCGCCAAACACATCGAAGAACTCGCTGAACTCCTCCTCCTCCTGCCTAAATACCTCCACTCTCCGATCATTTCCACGAATTCACCCACAAACTCTAGTTGCTGAATTTTACACCGCTCTATCTCCCTCGGGTATAATGATTCCTTTTACCTTGCTTCCTTCTCCGTGTTTGTCAGCAAAAGGTGACTTATGTCGTCATTATATATTTAGAGCCTTGTATGAGGCCCATAAAGACCATGATCAAATTAAATTCATTTAAAAAATGTTCCAAGAAATCGAAAATTAGCGAAAGACATCTTTAGTAGGCGCCAAGACATTTTGAGCGTTATGAGTACATTCAATCATTACCGAAAAACTCTCCTCTCTCTGTGCATCCACAAAGCGTCAGGAAACTGGACTGGGTTGTATGTATATATCTGTGTGTTTGCACCCCTGCGTGTGCATCACACAGAGGTACACACATGTTTTATTTGACTGGAATTTTTGATTCTCAGAACGTTTGGTTCAAACAGCAAAAAACTCCTGGGTTAAAATAAGTTGCTTCATTTTGAAAGATAGATTAAGAAATTTGAAAAAATGTTGAAAGTGTACGTGACAATTTTTTTATTATTATTGATTTTTATTTATTTTTTTTTAATATTGAATATTTTAGTAGGATTCTTATGAAGAAACTTTCAAATAATTAGCTATCATCTACCCATTGTTAGCTTATTTGATATTTTGGGCAAACATTATGGTGCTCTATATTTCTTGACTCGCCTATCTTTCATTATCAATCAGCCGTCGTTAAAAGTGTTTTTTAGTCGAAAATTCTGTCAAGTTTCTTACTTTGTATAAGATCGGATAATTCCTTCAGGGGTGCAGAAGCTATAACCAAGAGGATTGACTACAAAGAGAAGAAAAGTCAGTTCGGATAATTCCTTCAGGGGTGCAGAAGCTATAACCAAGAGAATTGACTACAAAGAGAAGAAAAGTCAGTTCGGATAATTCCTTCAGGGGTGCAGAAGCTATAACCAAGAGGATTGACTACAAAGAGAAGAAAAGTCAGTTCGGATAATTCCTTCAGGGGTGCAGAAGCTATAACCAAGAGAATTGACTACAAAGAGAAGAAAAGTCAGTTCGGATAATTCCTTCAGGGGTGCAGAAGCTATAACCAAGAGAATTGACTACAAAGAGAAGAAAAGTCAGTTCGGATAATTCCTTCAGGGGTGCAGAAGCTATAACCAAGAGAATTGACTACAAAGAGAAGAAAAGTCAGTTCGGATAATTCCTTCAGGGGTGCAGAAGCTATAACCAAGAGAATTGACTACAAAGAGAAGAAAAGTCAGTTCGGAATGTATTGGATGTGAGAGGATATTTCAGTTATTTCATGAAGATAGTGGTATTAAAAAAATAACAACGTTTTACGCTGTCTTTGCAAAAAGACACTTGTTATTTGCTCATAAAATTAAACGACCAATTGAAATTAATCATCAAAATCATCTATTATCAACTACGATTGCTAAATGAGTAAGCCGCTTTCTGAAGGCAATTAATTAAAAGAACATTTTAAAACTACTCAGAGATTCAGCATGGAATTCAAATAATTGGCGTAAGATTCACCTGTCCGTTTATCATTAAAAATCGTATTGTAAGTAAAGGATTTATTTCTGGTTATTTTTTAAATTAAGAAAATAATGTCCTTTCAAATCAAAAGGTTTGCCATCTCTGCTCTATAAGGCAAAACAGAACACATACACTTAACAAATGGAGCTGTACTTTAAAAAAAAGAAGAATAAAAATGTAGCTGTTATTGAAACAAAAAAAATGAAAATAAAACTAATGTATCTGTAGTTTGAAACAAAAATAAAACAATAAAAATGCTTTTCTAAGAAGAAATGCTTCTCCGAACAACACCTAAAGCAATATCTTTCCATTCTCTCCAAATACTTTCCTAAGTTCATCTTGTGCAAATTGTCTTTTGGATTGCCGTCGAAGTTCTCTCCGAAGAAATCCCTTTTAGAATTGTTTATCGGATTAGAGTCACAGGATTGAGGTAGCTATGTATTCTTTCTGATGAAATTAGAAAGATAATGTACTCGATATCTCAAGTTTGATAGGCCTGGGAGGAGATGTGGCCAGGCTGTTGAAAATACAGGCTAATACAGGGTACATCTCGCGGCAATTGCAAAGTGTGGAGAGACTAACTAACAGGCTGATGTATGTAGCTCATCGAGTTTATGATACTGTGTGTAAGAACGCCCGCAATGATTGAGAAGTATAGCATGGGCGACCATGCAACAGCTAATATTTGGAGGATGGTTTGCTCTCCGGGCCTGAAAACTACCCGAAGATTTATATTTCCACTTTTTCTAGGTCTCACTACTCCCCTTTGCAGATCTCTTCTTAGAAACTGTGTGGTGGAGATATCCTTGCGAGTTTCGCTTAATGATAATAAAGTTTGTGTGAGTAAAGGGAATTCTTGCTCTCCCTTTCCACAAAATTCCTGTCGAAACCCTTAATTGCCTGACGAAGAGTGAGTTTTAATGATAAAAACAAGAGGGTTAAATCTCTCATTTCTTTGAGCCGTGCACTTTGTAATTTTGCCCCTCTGGCACCACCTACAAAGGGAAATTCTTTGCTTCTATGAACGCAACCTTTTTTAACTCTTGTACTGATTAAGGGTCATATAGTAATTTAAGACGGATCTTCCCTTGCTCAATATTCCGACCCTGCGGATAAGGTTAGTAAGTAATTCATAAGAACAGCTGTTTCGATTACAAAATATTTTTCTTGGAAACATGTTTATATACTGGTTTTATCATTTTGAATATGTTATTGGACGTTGCCATACGCCATATTTGCCAGACGTAAGACCTGTAAGGTATTTTAAGACAGTTATCTTTAATATCTTTTACTGCAAAAATACATTTCTAAAAGATTTGAATTGCTTAGGATAATAAACCGATATATATTATTGCCTTCGATGCAAGGTCATCTGTTCTTCTTGATATTTGTGTTTTCCAACGCCCCCTTGTCTTGCCTTTACCAACTGAGGTTTCTCTTTTCATGTAATGTTTCATTTCCACGTTTTCTCTTTCCTGTCTTATAAATTTTATCTGCTCTCTCATCCTAAACTACTATGCTGTATCAGTTTATTAACATCGGGTAAATGCCCTTCGAAGTTCACAACTTCGTCGTTGAACAACCTAAACTTTTGTCCACTGGTCAAAATGTAAAAAATCTAGCTAGCTCTCAATTGTCTCCAGGAAAGGAATTTCTGCTATCTTTCTGTTTCAAATTCAAATTACACAACTCAAAACAACTAATCCTCCTACTATGTATATATTGAAAAGCTTGTACATAGCTTTTGTGAATTACTCATATTTGGAGACCCCAATAGAGTTAAATCAGACTTTTCTAAAAAGAATTCTACCACAAGCTTAGGGAAAAAGAAATCTCAAGTTCAGAAACAATGATTTCAAAACTTTGAGATCTGAACCACATAATCCAGATACCTAAATCACACGATAAAGGTTGTCCTCCTAAATAGAAATGAGTATGAATAAAACAAAGACAATTCTTAATGACACATGAACTTCATCATGAGACGTCCCTTAAACTACCATTGCCAATTGAGAACAAAGTAAACAAGATTGTACTCAATTGGAAAATATTGCGGATAAAAGACTTATGCTACTGGTTAGGGCCTAGGATTATTGTATACTCGATCCAGGCTACACAAAGTTGAGGTTTACCTTTTATCAATTTTGGCTTCTTATTTACTCCTTTGCTAACCCCAAAACGTTCTAAATATATTTCACATTCACTTTCTGAGTGGATAGTAGGCAAATATACTATAAAAAATAGTTATTAGTTTGGTAGAGTGGATAGTAGGCCAATATGCTATAAAAAATAGTTATTCATTTGGTAATGATTTAGAGTCACAGAAATTATCCGCTTCATTTGTTTTATTTAGCTATGCTGTCTCCTCCCTCTGTACCATTGTACCTATTGAAGAAACAATTGACATTATTTTGAGCCTTTATTTTTAATAAAATTGATTCATTTCACAATTTCGCTCGAAATCTTTTCAGACTATTTTGAATTTGTCTTTTAATGAGTATTATTTCCTTTTCAATGGTAAAACTCACCAACAGAAAAACTGAGTTGGAATGGGTTCCCCCATAACTCCTATAGCTGCTAATATCTTTATGATTCTTCTTTAGTTTTTAAACACATATTTTAGCGTAAATTCGTCATTGTTTCCTCTATTTTATTTAATAGATCAAGTCACTCAAATATTCAAATATCAGTCTACGATGTATAAAATGTTGATTCATAATAACAATAGTATAGGGGGGGATTATTTTGTCGATTGTTCAGTTTGCCCTAAGCAATACTTTGGCCAAACCGGTAAATCATTAAGTGTACGCTTGACGCAACATAAACACAATATTAGGAGGGGGGAATGCAGCAGCGCTTTCTGTGTCCATTTATCTGAATACAGTCACCCTATCAATTGGAATTCAGCTGAATTTATTTACAAATCTGATGATTTTATTCAAAGAAATATTTTTGAATTCTTCGCCTAATTTTAATATTTCCCTCGGTCTCTTTAAACTAGACCCTGTTATTAAAAAGCTTATTTCTAACGAAATTGTCCATTTTAAATCTTAGACCTTGGATTAATTAATTTAGTTATGTTTCTCTTGTTTATTCTTATGTATTCACAATTGTGTGTGTATGTGTTTATTTTAGTGACCTAAATGTCTACATTCTGTGCTCACAGTTGGAATTTCCGGAAGTAGACCTTATCTATTTGGTTTTATACTTCATATCCATCTTTGTGCCCTTTCGTTGTACATGGGCGGGGCATTACTCTGCTGTCTCTCATATAAAATATTTCGTTATTCCTTGATAATGAACTAAACAAGTTCGAAAGTACTTGGAATCCGCCATTCATTTTCATGTGGGATTTTATATATATATATATATATATATATATATATATATATATATATATATATATATATATATACATATATACCACATAGAGAAAAATAAAGCTTGATTGGAGTTAGTTCTTTCGTTATCTCTTAGCATTTTAAAACTCAGAGTCGCTTATAAAATAGAGAGAAATCTCTGATAATTCTGATTTGAGCAAGAAAGATAAGACTGGATCTAAGGACAACAAATCGGGGCTAATATTTATATTTCCCTCCTTTGTGCTGGAGATTAGGAGCAGAAATATCTTTGAATCGTTCCTAATCTCCAAGCACAAAGAAGAGAAATGTAAATATAAGCCCCGGATTGTTTTCCTTAGATCCAGTCCTATCTTTCTTCCTCAAATTAGACTTATCAGAGGTCATAAAAAAATCTGACCTTATGGGGAAAACATTGCCTTGCATAAATACGGTGTCTCTCTATTTTATAAGTCATTGTGAGTTTTAAAATGTTAAGACAACGAAAGTACTAACTCCAATCAAGCTTTATTTTTCTCTACGTGGTATACATAAAAATTTATACCTATTCACGTGTTACCTCTCGTGATTTCTACCCATATATATATATATATATATATATATATATATATATATATATATATATATATATATTTACAGACAAACCTCGTTAACTCAAGGTCAATTGAGCCAAGCAAATGTCTTTGAATTATCCGAATGTTCGAGTTAACCGACAATCTAGAAAAATTGTTCTTTAGGTTTCTTCATTTTATTAACCTTTTATATAAGAACAAAATATCAATACTGTAAAAGAAAATTATGCTTTATTTAATAATTTTATTTTACATACAAATAAAATTCAATATACATATATACGTGAGCATTTATTAAAAACTAAATTTTCTCTCTTAGTTTTGCTTTAAATTTGTGAATTTGTGAAATTGGGGAAAATGCATTTACAGATCATATATTACAGTTTTTCTTTTAAAATGTAAATTCCGTAAAAGATATTGTAGTGATATACATAAGAAATTAGCATAAATAATAAAAAGTTACATTATTTACACAAAAATTCTCTAAGCAAATAAATTTAAATTTTTTATTTAAAATTCTACTCCTGATTTTTGCTTACTTGAAGAAAGCATAAGATTTATGACGCCTAAACTTTTGAATTTTTGCAAGAGACAAAATGATTTCTTCGGTTCCTTCCTGAGTTCTGTCTCTCTCTCTTTCTCTCTCTTTCTCTTTCTCTCTCTCTCTCTTTCTCTCTCTCTCTCTCTTTCTATCTATCTTCGGTTCCTTCCTGAGTTCTTTCTCTCTCTCTCTCTCTCTTTCTCTCTCTCTTTTTAATTTTTGCAAGAGACAAAATGATTTTTTTGGTTTCTTCCTGAGTTCTCTCTCTCTCTCTTTCTCTTTCTCTCTCTCTCTCTCTTTCTATCTATCTCCAGGTCCTTCCTGAGTTCTTTCTCTCTCTCTCTCTCTCTCTCTTTTTAATTTTTGCAAGAGACAAAATGATTTTTTTGGTTTCTTCCTGAGTTCTCTCTCTCTCTCTCTCTTCTTTTTTTTGATAACGAAAATAGAGGGAGAGGTGACGCCCCCTTGTCGCGGGAAGAGAGCTTGTGTGGACCTTGGACTTTTCGAGCTATGTCGGCGGGGGTACCTCTTCTGGGTACCCCTGGTAGGGCTTCCCTTGTCGATTTGGTCGGAAACGAGGTTCCAGACTAAGTGCGTCATTCCTTCCTTTTTCTACTCTATCCCTCTCCTTTCTTTTACTTTTATGCTATCTCCCACTCATACAAAAAGAAAAAAAAACAAAAAAAAAGCCTACTCCTATCGTGTCACTCTTTCCCTTTCTTCCTCTATCTACCTATAAGGACCTGGCAGCTACCTCATGCGTCAGAAAAGAGGCTTTGGAACCTCTATAAACAACGCCAATCGACGCTCACTGGTTGCGAGAGACTAGGACTAGAGGTGTCCTAGGCGTTGGGGCACGATTAATGGGATGAGGGTAGTGCCTCGTTAACCCCTTCCCTGGCGCGTAATTATTGACCGTTCCCAGTGACCGTTGACGGGTGCTTATGGTAGCATTGGTCCGAGGTGACGGCCCTTTGTTCCCATGTTGGTTGCCAGGCCAATAAAAAGCCTTGGGTCGAGTTCCTTGGTGTGGCGGGATATCCATTGAACGCTACTCCGAGATTCTGGCCGTTGTGAAGGGAACTAGTAGGAGTTTAGTACGGGGCGTGCTTCGTTGTTGTTCACCTGGTGAGAAATCGATGGCCCCTTCGGGGACCGTCAGTGCTGCTTGGTTGGGAGCCACGGCACGCCGAGGTTTGACGACTCGGTCGGACGAACAGCAGCACATGGAGCGTGCCTTCTGAAAGATCCGAAACCTCTCCGATCGATAGGCGGGAGCGACTCACGCTGGGAGAACTCACCAACCCCCCTTTTTTATCATTGATTGGTCACGAGTTTTCAGAGAGAGAGAAAGCGCTCAAAATGAGAGGCAAAAAAGGACCCGTTCGTCTCAAACACAACTGTGCAATATGCCAGTTAGAAAAGTGGTGCGTTGACTTTCCGGAGGGCTGCTACTCAAAATGCAGCCCTGAAAGTATCTGCACTACTTGCATATTGACGCGAGAGGTGGAAAAATTAAAAGACCTCTATAGAGCCTCAGAGGAGAGAGCTAAGATCCTTGAGGGAAAGTTGAAGAAGCTCGAAGCCCTTAACGTAGCTCAGGTTCGATGCCTAGAAGAGGCGCCTCCCACTGACGTTTCGGAATCCCCTGGTAATGAAGCGGACATTCCGGCATCATCTGAGGCTAAGCCAGCTGAGGCGAGAGAGAAGGAGAAAAAGAAGAAAGGAGAAACGAAGAAAAAAAAGAAAAAGGTGATAGTTGAAACAAGAGTAGAACCTAAAATAGAAGAAAAACAGATAAATAAGAAGAAAAAGAAAGATAAGAATGTGGGGAGTAAAGAGGAAAAGGGGAGGCCTCTTCCGCAAGGGAAGACCCCGTCTTCAGAGACCAAGTGTCCGAAGGTCACCCTCATTGGTGACTCGCAAACACGGGATCTGCAGCCGCTGCTAGCGGCCCGCCTTCGCACTAGCGTGAAGGTAAGCTGCCTGTCAGGACGGGGTAACCACACCATCAGAGTAGAGGCAGAGAAAGCTCAGATTTCTGAGAATTCTGTTGTTGCTCTGATGGTGAGCGGCAACGACATCTACCTCAGAGGGGGTAAAGTGGGCCTCAGTGGTAAGACCATCCAAACAGTGATGGGAGCCGTGGACGACATAGGGCTTAAAACCCGCAAACGTGTGGTGGTTGGGATGCTTCCGAGAAGAGGTCCATCCCGAACCGCTCACGAAAGAAACGTGGCAGTGAACAAAAGGTTGGCGGATCTCTGCACGGCAGAAGGAGTCTTCTTCGTGGACCCCTATCGTACCTTTATCGGTAGAGACGACCTCTACCAAAGGGACGGGGTACATCTCTCCTTTAAAGGGAAGGCCTTTCTCGCCAATCAAATTCAAGATGTCGTGGAACGCACCCAAAGGAGCGTTCGAAACAGAGCGAAAGCGGACGTGCGCCAGCATGCCCGTGTCACTCCTGGAACGACCTTCTCGGAGGTGGTCAAAAAGGGTGTGACCACGAAAACAGAGAAGCCGGGAAACGGAAGAGCGTAGGGAGTCCTACATACACTAGGGGACTCCCTCAAAGTTCTTCTGTTCAATGCGAGGTCAATCAGGAATAAGTTTCTTGAGCTCCGTGGCCTCGTAGCAACAGAAGAACCGGAGATGGTGGCCATAACGGAGTCGTGGATAAAAACCTCAAGCCGAGATTTTGAAGGTGAATTCACGATTCCCGGTTACCAGCTCTTCTTGAAAGATAGGCCAGACAGAGAGGGTGGCGGTGTGATGTTGTATGTCAAGGATACTCTCAACTCGACGGATTGCAACATCGTATCCGACAATGAACTACTAGGTGTTGACCTAGAGATAGGTCCTGCCAAATACAGGACCCTGGTGCTTTATAGACCTCCTGCCCAACTCGTTGAAAAGGACAGAGATCTGTACCAGCTACTAGGAGAACTTGTGAAAGACAGAGTGTGTATCGTCATGGGTGATTTCAACACACAAGTTGACTGGGAAACCAGAGAACCCTCTGGCGAGAACGCACTACTCCTGGAGTTCACGAACAACGAGTTCCTCACTCAATGGGTGAGAGAGCCAACGAGAGGAGACAATATCCTCGACTTGGTTTTCACCTCTGAGGATGACATCGTTGAGGACCTCTCTGTTAGCGAAGAGCTCGGTGGCAGTGACCACCGACTAATTAGATTTGTAGTCAAAGTCCCCAAGGCAGAGCCTGCAACTAGTAAATCAAGGAAACTCGATTTGATAAGAGCAGACTTTGCAGGTCTACGCGCGGGACTGACTGACGCGAGGCTAGAGGAGTGCGATGCGGTTGAAGACTCTTGGAACAGTTTCAAAACCACATTCATGAGTCTTCAATCGCGTTTTATCCCTCTGAAATGCCCCCGTCGGTCTTCTGTTCAACCAAAGTGGTTTAATCGAGAAATCGGGCAACTGCTTAGGGAGAAGAGAAATGTGTACCGGCAATCGAAGATCTCGGGTGACTTTGACGAATACCGGAGGCTAGCCAGGAGAGTGAAGTCCAGCATAAGGGCGGCTAAGCGGTCTGAGGAACTCCGAGTGGCGAGACTCTGTAAAGAGAATCCCAAGGAGTTTTTTGGATATGTGAACAGCCGTAAACCAATCCGTCGAACGATTGGCCCCTTGAGGAACGAGGAGGGGACATTAAAGCATTCAGATGCAGAAAATGCCAACCTCCTCAACGACTACTTCTCTTCAGTGTTTACTGAAGAGTGTGGTCCCATTCCCCAGCCGACGGATTCCTACTCGGGGGAAAAGCTGGAGGCAATGGACTTCACCGAAGGAGAAATAAAGAAAAAGATCGCTGACCTAAAGACGAATAAGTCCCCTGGACCGGACGGGTTTCTACCTAAAGTGTTGAAAGAAGTGTGCGATGAAGTATCACGACATCTGTGCGCTATCTTTAACATGTCAATCCGGACCAAATGCGTTCCTAGAGACTGGCGTGAGGCGGAGGTGACTCCTATCTTCAAGAAAGGAGACCGTAACCAACCGTCGAACTACCGACCTATCAGTCTGACTTGGATAGTCGGTAAACTCATGGAAAGCATCATGGTGGACAAAGTGACGTCGTATTTAGAGTCAAACCTGCTACTGAGGAGTTCCCAGCACGGCTTCCGAAGGCAACGGTCATGCCTGACGAACCTTGTAGAATTCTTCCACTTCGTTTTCAGTGAGCACGATTGGGACAAGGCGGTGGATGTGGTCTACCTAGACTTTCAGAAAGCCTTTGATAAGGTACCACACCGCCGCCTTCTCCGGAAAGTGCGAGCGCTTGGCATAGACGGAAAGGTAGCCGGCTGGATCGAGAACTGGCTAAGTGGCAGACGGCAACGGGTGGTGGTAAATGGACAGTCTTCTGAGTGGGTGCCCGTTACTAGCGGGGTGCCTCAAGGTTCTGTCCTGGGACCACTACTATTCATCATCTACGTCAACGACATGGACGGTGACATGGTTGCGAAGATTTCCAAATTTGCCGACGATACCAAGCTTGGTATGAACGTTGCAAAGGATGGAAATACTGCCCGCCTGCAGGAAGATCTTGGGAAGATTGGGGAGTGGTCGGACACGTGGCAAATGCCTTTTAACGTGGGCAAATGCAAAGTGATGCATATCGGCCACAGAAACCCCCAATCTCAGTATATCCTTAAGGGCACTGCTCTTGAATCGAGTGACACTGAGAAGGACTTGGGTGTAACAATCACTAGTGACCTCAAGTTCTCGAAACAGTGCATTGAGGCGGAGAAAAAGGCCCAAAGGATGCTAGGCTATATTAAGCGCCAGTTTGGTTATCGGAACCAGGAGATTGTACTGTGCCTGTACAACTCACTTGTCCGACCGCACCTGGAGTATGCCGTACAATTTTGGAGTCCTTCATTGCGAAAGGACATCGCGAGATTGGAACGCGTACAAGCCAGGGCAACCAAGCTGATTCCCTCTATCCGACATAGAAGTTATGAGGATAGACTAAGGGAA